>OY754347.1:600000-777500 GCA_963572235.1 Caenorhabditis japonica
TTGTCGGTCTCGCAAAATGGCCAAACACGCTCCGCTGAACTCAACGCTTACTATTCAATTTTCATTTTGGTATCCAAATTATTTCATTTTGCGTTGAATTTTACGTGAAATAAAATAATTTGGAGCGCGTTTGACCATTTTGGCGGGCCAACAAAAAAAAACATTTACATATTCAAAGCTGGGACCAAAATAAATACTGCTTGAAAATTCTGCTCCAATTTATGGCACATCTTCACGAAATACAGACATCAGCCGATTTCCTGCTTTTGTAAAGCGATTGCACACAAATTTCTGCATCTTTGCGCGAAATTTTTTTCTGATTACCGAGCGAGTTCGAAATCGATTCCATTTTTTTGCGCTTTTTTATGATTGAAGCAACTCACCATTTTTTTGCCATCTTCTTCGACGCTGTTGTGACGAACAGTGATTCTGGAAAAATTGATGTATATGCATTTTGAACTGTATTTAGCCTACCTTCATCGATTTTCACTGTCGTACTGTTTCGTAATCGGCCTCCTCATCTGAAAAACAAAAAAAATTATTAAAGATTTGATAAAAATCAAATAAAAATCACAAAAATAGGAGATAAATTGAAACAAAAATTTGCTACCTACAGAATTAATGCAAACGTGCTCCAGTGACATGAGCGGGCCATAGATTCATTATCGAGCTATCGCAAGGCAGCGAAAAGATAGATCAATCAGCGAGTCACTAGCTGATTTTTAGCTGCGGTTGGTGTATCGTGCATTCACCATAGACTTTCATTTGTAATAGATAGATCGCATTTCTGCTGTGCTTTCACCAACCCCCGGAGGCCGCTCATATAATCGGCGGCCCGCAGCGAGCTGCTATGCAAGTGCGCTCCACCGAAGTGAGCGATTCGGCTTGTATAAATAACGAGACCTATTGGCATCCTCCCGATTCGACCATATGTGAACATCTGAAAATGAAAAAATTGGTATGACGAAGATAAAGAGAAAAAAAAAATGTAATGGGGCTAACCGGGTTAATCATTTTTTGCATCTTGCATTTTTTTCTCATTAATTTCACGCAGAAAACTATTTTTCTCCAGAATAAGTGCATAAAATGCCGTTTTCTTCAAAAAAAAAAATCAAAAGGAAAATAAACATTTTCAGATACACAAAGTGAATAACCCCTATAATGGTCATGTTCAAAGTATACAAATCCGAAAAAACATTTTCCGCTTCTGAAAAAATTCATCCATGCCGAAAAAGACAGCTTTTTTTGGAATTTTTGTATAGCTTTAGGCTACAAAAATTGCAGTAAATTTACGTATTAATTTGAACGCAAAAAGGAGAAAAAATGTTGGAAAAAAAACGAAAAAAAAAAAGAAAACAATGAATGAAAACAATGAAAAAAAAAATCACCTACTGCCTCTTTCTCTGCGCCTCCTCTCTCTTGGCCTGCGTATCCTTTTTGCACAGATGAGTGTCTGCGCAGCTAATGCAGCCTACTGTAGAAAAAAAATGCGACCACGCTTAGGCCAGAACTTTTTTTTGGGAATGAAATTTCGCGCACGACTGCTTCATATACTATCCGTATGCTATGCACAAAAATGTGGCCGCAATTTTGTTTTTTTTTTCAACTCAATTAAAAACACAAACAAAACAGGTTTTTGCCGAAAAAGACAAGCCTGGCTCTACCAAAACCTATTTTTGATATATTCTCCTCTCTAAACTACCGTATAAACTCTAATACAACGGCATGCCCTTCTATTGTTTCATTGCATCACAACTTCCGGGAATTTAGAGGTTTGCCCACCAAACTTTGGTCATCTCATGCCTGCTTGGTTAAAAAGCGTTTTGCCGAGTTTGGTGTGCAAACCTCTAAATACCCGGTAGTTTTGATGAAATGAAACAATAGAAGAGCATGCCGTTGAATTAGAGTATTTACGGTATTTCTTCTTCTTCCGTTTTCTCTGCTCAGAAGTCAACGCTGCCAGCCGCGAACAAATCTACTTCTTGAGAGCGTTCATTCCACGTGTCCTGTGTGGCCCAGGCGGTTACACGCACGCAGAGATTTGAAGTAACATCCTACCAATTTTCAGAAAAATCTCAACTCTTATGTAAAATGAGTTCCCTTGTCAGTTACAAACCCAAACGGAATTAAATATATCAGCAAAATGGTCAAACGCGCTCCGCTAAACTCAACGCTATGCGATTTTCATTATGGTCTACAAATTATTGTCGGTCCACCAAAATGGTCAAACGCGGTCCGCTGAACTCAACGTTATGCGATTTTCATTTTAGTCTCCAAATTATTTCATTTCACGTATAATATTAACGTATAAATTCAACGTGAAATGAAATAATTTGGAAACCAAAATGAAAATTGCATAGCGTTGAGTTTAGCGGAGCGCATTTGACCATTTTGGCGGGCCGACAATATAAGGATGATTTCAATCACAATCTAGAAAAATATTAAGTTGTCCGGAAAGTCACGGTATCTTTTTTTCCATTACCTGCCGCAATTGAACATTGATGTTCGCTTGTCTAAAGTGTATACCGTAAGACCTATAATAGGAGGCCCCCTATATTAAAAGGACACTTTACAATAAACACCCCCGCTTATTTGCGCAATTTTTTGTTAACATTCCTTTCCGATCTTGTGTTTTTTTTAAATGTTATTTCAACATGTTTGACGAAAGCGAGCATGAAATTCGGAAAGAAAAATTCGAATTTCCGTCGGAACATAGGATAAGAAAATTACAAAAACGGGGATTTTCGACGGATCTCGGAAGAGAATTTTTTATTTCCGAGTAAGCCTGGACATTATGGAATTCAAGAAAAACGCAGTGGCACGTGCTAAGAAAACTTACTTACTTATGTGAGTAAGTTTTTTTTTAATATCCCGAAATCAGTTAATGAGTTCGGAATATCGACGTCTGCCGGGTGGTGGCCGTCGCTTGAAAAACGCCAAATTTGATTGAAACTTATTTGAGTAAATTCACAATTAGAGAAAAAATAATAATAGAATCAGCAAAAAGATGATTCAGAGAGGCACTGCACCTTGCATGGGGAGACGAGATTCAAAATTCAGAGGAAATGGGCAATAGAGCGCACTTGCACCACGTCTGCCTGCGTCTTTTATCTCGGCACACTCTCTCGCTCTTTCAAAAATCGCTCTGTTGAATGGAAGTAAAAATTTTTAGAATGTTTTTAGAACAAAGTTAATCGTTTTGGCACTTCAATCAACAATGAACAAGAAAAAAAATTGAATTTGTATGTGATTTTAGCGATTTACATAAGAAAAATAATTGATATATCAGTTTTCAAGTTAAGCTAAAAAAAAATAAATGGGATAAAGTACTCGTCGCACAATTTTTCGTAAGTTTCGTATTTCAATTGTAGAATTACGGTTTCTCGCCTAACCAAAGGCTGGTTTTTGTTGAATGGCATGCAAAACTGTAAATTTCAGACAAAATAAATATTAATTGAAAGGAGAAAAATTGCTACCTTTTAACAGAGAGATTTTTTCAAAAATGTGCACGCGCGCTCTATTGACCAATTTCCCTGGTTTGTGAAACGAGTCTCCCAATGCAAGGTGCAGTGAGAGGCGAAAATAATGTCAAAGAATTGAGATTTTGCGGTAAAAAATCATCCTAATACAATATAAAATTCCGTTGGCCCATACTCCCAGGGGTCATAAATATAGGGGGCATCGTGCTCAAAGGGGGCAAAGTCTCAAAGGGGGCACCGTCTCATAGGGGGCATTTGCAGCTGTCTCATAGGGGTCATTTCAACAAGTCTCATAGGGTGCATTCAGCTGAATGCTCAGAGGGGGCACTTGAAATCTCATAGGGGGCATCGAGACTTCTTGTTTGGCAATAACTTATTTTAAATTCATTTGTATTTCAAAGAAGCCTGAAATTTTTGACGACTCTCCCCTCCCCCTAATTCATTTATTGCTCACAAACTTGAAAGTCCTCTCAGATGGTACTCTAAAATGGTCTTACAACGATGTGACCTCCCCTTCTCATGTTATACTTACTTGTATAAACTTATTTCCGGCACCGCTCACTTCCCTAATCTAAATAATCATGTCAGATCCTCCTCGTCTTCCCGCAGACCCATGACCCTAATCGCAATCAACCCTCATGTTGCTGCAAGTTGTGCGCCAGCAAAATAAAAAAATTGTGTCCTCTCGCGCTGCCAAGAGCTGAATCGTGGCGAGACGCAACATTTACTGACGCATAACTTGACACGCTATCTCGTTATGTCACGAATCCATAATAGAAAAACCTCGAAACCATATCATGTCTACATATTGTCGCTTTCTTCGGTATTATACCGCCTGGACGGTGCAGTTCAGAAAATACAAGTTGTAACCAAAGCAATGCATGAACAGTCAATTCAGGACTGCGCATCAGGCTTGATAGTTTTTGAAAACAAATGAGAAAGTCGTCAAAAACTGCAGGCTTCTTTGACAGACCAATCAATTTAAAATAAGTTATTGCCAAACAAAAAAGTCTTGATGCCCCCTATGAGATTTCAAGTGCCCCCTCTGAGCATTCAGCCGAATGCCCCCTATGAGACTCGTTGAAATGACCCCTATGAGACAGTTGCAAATGCCCCCTATGAGACGGTGCCCCCTTTGAGACTTTGCCCCCTTTGAGCACGATGCCCCCTATTTTTATGACCCCTGGGAGTATGGGCCAATTCCGTTTGGGTCTGTAACTGGGTTTCTTGGTGTGTCTGTTTCCAAACTGCATGGTGGAAGCGAACTGAGCGCCCGAGACCAAAAAAAAAAACTCGAACTCGTGCCATTCGCTTGGAGGGAAAGCGCTAAACCGCCTGCGCCATAGGACACACGCAAGAAATGGATGGGAAATAAATTGAAAAGAAAAAGAAGAAAAAACATTTTTAGAAATGAAAAGAAATCAAAAGTAGCTTTTGATGCAGCAAGGCTTGTATTTTTTAAATTAATTGTTTGGAGCACATTTATCCGTCGTCGAACGGCTGGTTTGATGCCAGTTTATTGTTAAAAAGATTTTCTTTGAAAATTGTTTCTTCCTTTATCATGCTCCGAAATTTAGAAGGACACCCTATATTTGAAAGACACCCTATAATTGAAGGACACCCTATATTAGAAGGACATCATTTGAGGGGGGTTGAGAATAGAAGGAAATGCCCTTCTATTACAGGTTTTACGGTATTCCTAGTGAAATCCAGGATACCAAGACTTTTCCAACAACCAAATAAGTACGTAAAAAAAAAACTTATTGACAAATAAACGAGGTGAAACCGTTAAAAATGGATTAATTTCCGGACAATCTATTGCAGACCGTCTTTTTACATTTTTTAAAACCTTGTTTGTGTTGTATGCAAATTAATAAAAATCAAATAACTCACATTGACAGTTATCGCCAAAAAATCCTTGTTCACAGATGCAAACATATGTGTTGAATTGTGAGTTTAACTGGCACGTTCCATTAATACATGGGTTTGGAGAGCACACAGAAGAAATAGGAGTTTCACAGTTGCTACCAGTCCAATACGGCCCACATATGCATTGGTAACCGTCAGAATCAGTTTGAAGCAAATTCACGCAAATTCCGTTTCCTGAGTCCGCATTACAAATACTAGAATTTTTACATGGATTGGGATCTTGCTCTGGAATTGGGTTAACTACAACATTAATGTTAAAAAAAAAAAAACCTATAGTTCCTGCAGAAAAAACCATGCAACGCGAATTAAGCTGTCCACAGTATTCCGAACTATTACCTCCGCATTTATTTTTACAGTCCTTGTTCATCGAAGTTGATTTATTCACTATTGGATACTCACTTGCCATACACCAATCTCCACACAAAGCTTAAACACAAAAAAAACAAATAGTTAAATGTTATTTAAATACTTAAATAATTCATAACATCAGGCAAAGTCAGAGAATAACTGTTGCATTTTTCGATGGTCATTCTAGAATCTTGAAACTTGGTTGTTGATTTGCCAATAGAAACGGAATCATATTCATAACATCCATCTTGAACTGGCAGGCCTAAACACAGTTTGAACAAGTTAAAAACACAAAACATACTGGATATATTATTCGAAGTTTCGCACAGTCTTCCCTGATAACCTGTTTTGCAATTGCAATAATAATTCGATTCGTTGAGCACAGTAGTGCAATCACCATTTTTGCATTTCACTCCGTAGCACATGTTTTTATCTGTTCATCTTGTTTTGTTAATTAAGAACAGTGAAACATACTTTCGCATTGTGTACCGAAATATTCATCTGTACATAAACATGTGTAACCAGATGAGTTGGATTGGCAAGTAGCTTCATTTTGACAAGGCGATGAAGCGCACGCTGTATTGATTTCTGCAATCAATGGGATTATTGTTACATCTTAACTAACTAGAAAATCATGCCACAGGTGATTCCCTGTAGGCCTGTCACAGGTCGAAAGCAGATCGCGGGCAGGTGAAAATAGTACCTCGCTAGATGCCTGCGGCAGGCCTGCTTCAGACGGACCGCGAAAAATCAGCTGCGGCATGCATACCGCGAGCGCGCTTTCGACCTGCCGCGATAATAACGGATGCAGCAGACTTGCCGCGAAGGATCAATTTGGCCTGCCGCGGTTATCCTGGTTGTTCGGTTCGTGGTCGGCCTGTCGCAGGTGAGAAAACGCTTGGGGGGGGGGGGCTTTCGCTTCAATCGAATAATTGATAGGCTTTGCTTAACAAAAACATTTTATTGTAACAAAAACAGTCAGGAGTAATATTAGATAATTGTGTACTAGTTATTGCACTCGCTCACGTACTCTGCGACTTCCTCCTCTGGAGCGTCATCTTGATCTCCTTAGTTGCCAATAAGAGCTCTGAAAAAAAAGTTGAAAACGTAAAGCACGGTCAAAGGAGGAAAGATGAGAGAAAACTCCTAGAATTTTTTCATTTTGCTTAATTTTGGGTCTGTAATTAAATTTTTTTGTGTTGCTGTTTTCAAACTTTATGGCGGAGACGAATTAAGCGCCCGAGACAAATACTAAAACTCGAACCTGCGTCATGCTTTTGTTCACAAACTAATAGCCATTGAAAACGGCTAATAGCCACCGATTCGGGGCGTGTGTCATATTTATTTGGCACCATAGATGCAAAAATCCGGGTGGCTCGTCTTGAATTTTCGCGAACAAATACTGCAGTTTTTTATAGAATCAAGGAAAACGCGCGCAGCGACCGATGGATTTAAAATTTTTTTATTATTTTTCACTATATTTTCGGTATTTCCTTAGCTCCGATGACTTTTTTGAGCGTTCCAGATGCGAAAATTCTTGAAATCACAGTTCCAAATGGTGATAAATCAGTAAAAGTTGTAAGCTTTGAACAATTTAATGCGTTTTGCAGTATTCATTTTACAGGAAGACAAGTTCTGTAACGAAGATCCAAAAATTGCTCTTTGGAACATTTTTATATTTACTTTTCCTCACCATTTCGTGAGGAAAAGTAAACATAAATAGGAGAAGTTCCATGTGATTTTTGTAGAAAAATCTTGTCAAGTGGTTACTTTTTTACTTTGTTCGATCACACATGATTTATTTTCAATGAAGTTGTTGTTTTTTTACTTTATTGCAAAATTACTCAAAAAATTTTCTAACTTGAACAAAGGCGGGCACAGGCGGGCCGAGTTGGGCCTGGCTGGGTACGGGCACTCATTTTCTAGGTTTTGTGCCCGGCCCGGCCCTTTGCATTTATGTTTGGCACACGCCCCATATTGGCTATTAGCCGTTTTTCATGGATATTGGCCGTTTCCGTCGGCTATAATTTTGAATATTTTTTCCATATCAAATTTCGGACATCTTGTGTCTGGAATTAGTCGCAAAATCACTGAGTTAGCGCAAAGATTGTTTCCCCTGATTGTTGCATGCAAGCAGTCAATTTCCTGAGTTTGTCTCGCGTATTATTGTTTTAAAAAGGTTGTCACCTGGCGAGAGGCGCGAATTCAAAAAATAGGCTCCGCCTTTCTGCAATTCTGTGCGCGCCAATTTGCCATTGCTGTGCGCGCGATTTTCTGTGTCGAATTTTTGCCCAGTGCTTCTCAATTTCTCCTGGAAACCTTTATAAAAATTGTTAATTTGCAGCGAATTGGGCAACTGCTGATTTAAAGTGAGTTTTTAATTGTCTTCAGTCGATATTTGTCAATAAAGAAACGAAAATTCAACGCATAAAACCGCGCGCACCGCGATTGCAAATTGACGCGCGCAGAATTGCAGAAATATTTCGGCGAGAAGGCGGAGCCTATTTTTTGAATTCGCGCGTCTCGCCAGGTGGCAACTTTTTTAAAACAATAATATCTCAATACTACAGTATTTCGCCGTTGACCTAGTTCCCTATGGCCTAAGTTTCAATGAGCTCACGGTGGAACTTTGAGGGATGGAAAATGCCACCACACAAATTTTTTAAGAAATAATTACTGCTCATTTCGTCTTCAACGACGGCAGACGACATCATCTCTCTCCACACTCTCCTCTACCAACATGTATTCTTCAACATCTCCGCCATCGACTTCAAAGATTCTCCCATTATGGGATTTGCATTTTCCGCCATCCTGCGCGTATCTGTAATCATAAATACGCATTTTAATGTTTTTGTGAGAGCTCACCTCTGAGAATACGTGGCAGGAACTCATTTCTTCTTGATCTACCCATTTAAAAAAACTTGCGTATCTGAACCAACTTTAGGCGACTAAACGGACGCCTGCCACAAAGGGCTGTTTTTGTTTAAACACAATCTTGGAGGATACAACGAATAGATACGATAGAAAAAACAAAAAGGCGGGAAAAAGGCAACAGACTCACAAAATATCCAATTTCAATAAAAAATAGCATTTTTAGCCGAACACATGCAGAATTCACATTTAAATAGACAATTTCGTGTTAAATGTAAGAGGATAAGAGGAATTATTGGGAAAACAAAAAAATTGCAGCGCGGTGTTTGCGTACTTTTGAAATTCAAACGGCAATCAAATAAATAGCATGGCAAATGAAGAGAGAAGTCCCCCTTTTCGTTTGAATTTTAAAAGTACGCAAACACCGCGTTACAACTTTTTTGTTTTCACAATATTGTCGAAATCGCATGTCGACAGAAACATTTCAAGAAAAAAGGGCGGAATACTTAAAAGTTCGAAAAATGTCGATTTTTTAATAAAATGAGACACTTTCAGGCCGGTTTTCACAAAATTGAATGAATTTGTTCTTGGCAAAAGATTTGTTACAAAGAAAAACAACGAATTTATGCAAAAAATTAAAGAAAAACAAAAAAATATATTTCAAAAAAAAAAAAAAACAAGGAAGCTCAGTGGAGCGCACTTGCTAGCTTTCGCGGTAGGCATGCCGCAGGTGTCGCGGTATGCATGCCGCAGGTGTCGCGGTAGACATGCCGCAGGTGTCGCGGTAGACATGCCGCAGATATCGCTGTAGGCATGCTGCTGGTGTCGCGGCAGGCCTGTCGCGAATTCTATCCTTCGCGATAAATGAAAAGCATCTTCAAAGCAGGCGACCACCTGCGGCAGGCCTACCACGAATCACCTGTGGCAGGATATTCACTCGGCTATCGCGTGCTACCTTTGTACCAAGATTCTGCAATGTCTGCCCCGGTGTTGGGGGAACATTGCAGAAGATCGGCACTATTTTTGCATAGTGTCTGTGCAAAAATCGCACCGATTCTATGCAATTATTGTGCGCTTTTCTGAATTCTTGCATTGTTCACGCTTATTTTACTGTTATTGATTGCAAATATTATATTTATTTTTTCAAATTGAGAAAACAGAAATTAACAAAGTATTGTCGGCCCGCTAAAATGGTCAAACGCGCAACGCTGAATTCAATGCTATGCGATTTTCATTTCGGTTTCCAAATTATTTCATTTCACGTGTAAATTCAACGTGAAATGAAATAATTTGGAAACCGAAATGAAAATCGCATAGCGTTGAGTTCAGTGGTGCGCATTTGACCATTTTGGCGGGCCGACAATAGTGAAAAATGAGAAAAAATTAAAACTAAAAATTTAATTTATTATAAGATGGTTGGTGTTGTTGCCGTAGTTGATGCCACAATTTGATGGATTTCCGACTTATGACTTCAGCTCATTTTTTTAAATTCCGACTTCCGTGGAAAAATATTCATTTCCGACTTCCGTTTTAGAGAATTTCACTTCCGGGCAACTCTGGTTTATGGCCATCCTCGACGAATCTTGCATTTTTTTTGAATAAGAATTGACTCGAGTTGTGAAACGTGGAGAGGAGTTAATAAAAGCGGGGGTTGTGGATTTCGGTGGGGGAGTTCGCGATCAGTGTGCCTTATCGACAAAGGTTCGACAAATTTGTCGATAAATTTGTCAAAGTTTTTCGTCGAAATTTATCGACAAAAAATCGACAAATTCGACACATTTGTCGATAAAAAATTTTGACAAATTTGTCGAAATTTTGTCGACAAAAATTCGACAAAAAATTTCGACAAATTGTCGACAAAAAATTTCGACAAATTGGCTAAATAATGCAGCGCGCAATTTCGAAGTGTTGTTGTAGAACTGCAGAAGACATCAAATTTTACAATTCTATTTCGGATAGCTGTATTCCGAGCAGTTCCTTCGGGGGTGCTACGGTATAGAACTCGCACGGAGTAGAACCGCTATGGAATAGAACTGGATATGGAATAGAACTCGCACGGAATAGAACTGCCACGGAATAGAACTGCGCGGAATAGAACTGCTACGTTATAGAACTGAACGAAATAGAACTGCACGTAATAGAACTGCGCGGAATAGAACTGCACGGAATAGAACTCGTACAAAATAGAAATCGTACGAAATAGAACTCGTACAAAATAGAACTCGTACGAAATAGAACTGGTACGAAATAGAACTCGAACGAAATAGAACTGGTACGAAACAGAACTGGTACGAAATAGAACTCGTACGAAATAGAACTGGTATGAAATCGAACCAGATAGCTGCCAGACAGCCGCCAAATAGCATCTCACCGCATACTGGACATGCTATAGCTATACAGAAAAAATGTTGCAAATTTCGCGTAGATGTTTCTGTGTCCACCACGAAAATAGTGTAGACGCAGACTGCGATGGGACGCGTTCTGCTTGAAAGTTGGTGCAAACTTTGCAGGAAATCTGTACAATGTTTGCCATAGCGTCAAAGCTGGAACTATGTTTGCAGGGCGTTTGCACAATGTTTTCAACGGTCTAAATACCGGTGCTAAGTGCTAAAAACGCTCTTTTTTTGTCCAAACTTTGCATGGTGCTAAGAATTCGCACAATGTTTGCAGGGAATTTGCACAATGTTTGAAATGCCTCAAAGTTGGTGCAAAGTTAGCACGCGATAGCCGAGCAAGTGGGAATTTTCTCAAAATTTGAACTCGTCATCACCTATCGCCAAGGACCAAAAAAGTAGTCTGCTGTAATTTACGCACAGTTTTTGTAAAAATAATCGGATCGTATAAAACACTGTCAACGTACCGTAAAAACTCTAATACGGTAAGCCTTTCTATTGTTTCATTCCATCACAAATCCTTTTAACAAGTTTGTACATGAAACTTCGAATGCCCAACAGTTGTGATTAAATGAAACAGTAGAAATGCATGCCACTGTACAGTCGGCGAATGCATGATCAACCGCGCTCTACGGAGACTCCGCCCCGTGGAAGTGCGCCGCACTTGCAAAAAAAATCATTTTACAAGGATATTCTCGTGGAAATCTCGATTTAGGGCGTGAACCGAAAGCGGTTCCTTCATTTTTCTTATTTTATTGTTTTAACATAATTGTTTTGTGTAAGAAACGGTGCGGAGGCGGGAGATAGGAACTTTTCCTTTTAACTTTATTAAATTCTTTTTTAGTTACTACGTCTATCTGCCCTGATATTACTAACCAACCTGTCACGTAGAAGCTGACAACGCAGATTTTTGACGGCTTCGCCACTCCATTTTATTTTTTTTAATAATAAAGTTACAGACAATAGAAAAGGGAATAAAGCATTTGTTATTTATTTAAAAATAAAAATAAACAAAGGTTAAACATTAAAAAAAACGACGAGGGCGAGAAGCGAATCCACCTGTCCTGCTCCACATGCTCCAATGGCTCCGCGACATCTCGAAACCGGACATCTCGAAACCGCGACATCTCGAAACCGCGACATCTCGAAACCGGACATCTCGAAACCGGACATCTCGAAACCGGACATTTCGAAACCGGACATCTCGAAACCGGACATCTCGAAACCGCGTTAACAGGGGGAGGGTGGTTGAAAAGGCTCCGCGACATCTCGAAACCGGACATCTCGAAACCGGACATTTCGAAACCGGACATCTCGAAACCGGACATCTCGAAACCGCGTTAACAGGGGGAGGGTGGTTGAAAAGAGAGGTAGGAAGTAAAAAATTTTTTTTTCATAAATCAATGACTATTCAACAAAAAATCAAAAAGTGCAAGATTTGAGCATCATTTCTTTGGCGGCCGCCAAAAAAAGCTTACAGTACGCAAACTGTACCTTGCATCAGAGGCAGGGGTGGGACCAAAAAAAAAGTTTTTTCGGTCGTTTCTTTTGCTTTTTTTGGGTGAAACAAAAAAATTTGTTTTGTTCATGCATGTAAGAAAAAAAGTTTTTTTTTTTTAAGTCGCGGAGGCGCAAAACAATGCCTGTATAAACAAAAACTTAGCCGGGATATGCTCTGAATTGACAAAAAATGTCTAATTTTCAACGAAAACTTTGGAAAATTTCCATTCAACTCGCAGAAATACAATTTTTATCCTGTAAACGTGTTTCGAGAGAGGGTGACGAAACACGAGACGCAGACATCGGTGCAAGCGCGCTCTATTGTCAATTTTCTCTGCTTTTTAAAACCAATCTCCCGATCAGGACAAAAAATAATTTCACAAAAAAAAAATTTGTTTGTCCTCAAAAAATTGAAAAAAAAAGTATCAAAACAATTTTTTTTCCTCAAAAAAAAAAAAACAGAAAAAAACATTTTGTTCAAGAAAAAAATATAAAAAAATTGTATTTCTGCGAGTTGAATGGAAATTTTCCGAAGTATTTGTTGAAAATTAGAGATTTTTTGTCAATTCAGAGCATATCCCGGCTAAGTTTTTGTTCATACAGGCATTGTTTTGCGCCTCCGCGGTTTTAAAAAGGAAACTTTTTTTTCTTACATGCATGAACAAAACAAATTTTTTTGTTTCACCCAAAAAAAGCAAAAGAAACGACCGAAAAAACATTTTTTCGGGTCCCACCCCTGCCTCTGATGCAAGGTACAGTTTGCGTACTGTAAGCTTTTTTTGGCGGCCGCCAAAGAAATGATGCTCAAATCTTGCACTTTTTGATTTTTTGTTGAATAGTCATTGATTTATGAAAAAAATTTTTTTTACTTCCTACCTCTCTTTTCAACCACCCTCCCCCTGTTAACGCGGTTTCGAGATGTCCGGTTTCGAGATGTCCGGTTTCGAAATGTCCGGTTTCGAGATGTCCGGTTTCGAGATGTCCGGTTTCGAGATGTCGCGGTTTCGAGATGTCGCGGTTTCGAGATGTCCGGTTTCGAGATGTCGCGGAGCCGCTCCAATAGCTCTGCAAAATTCTAAAATTAGTTTTAAAACTATCGGATATGTTGGAAAAGATTGGTGTGATAAAATCATTTGATGAAACCTAAACATTTGAAAATAAAGGCCAAGTTTTCGATATTTCGTTTTCTGCATGTCTGTTGAAATTTTTCCGGTTTCTCTTAAAGACTCCCAAATATTCGGAGAAAAAAATTTTCAATGAAAATGGCACTCATCAAAGTAAAAACAGAAAATCGGAAAAGCCGTAAGTTTGATATTTATTATTTCAGTTTCAAATCTTTATCTAACAAGGGAAGTGTTTAGGGTCACCAATTTGGAAATTTCTGAAAATTTAACCACACATTAGAGATGGTTTGAAAACAACTCTCAAAAATTTCTAAAAAAGGGCCGCCACTAGGAACCGAGATATGACGCTTCAAAGTTTGGGCCACGCCCCTTTTCAAATTTAACACAGGAAAATGCGTTTTTTCAGTGGAACGAGCGAAAAATACTCAGCGCCAAAGTCACTGCCTTCAATTTTTGTCCACCATGTAGGCATGGTCGAGACACACATTTTAAGCGCAGAATCGGTCGGAAAAGTTCAAAATTGGCGGCGAAATATGAATTTGAAATATCGATCAATTGTTCATCTGGCACAGAATTTCAGAATTTCTGATATAAAATGTGATTATTTTGCTTCTTTTGTACTTTGTCAAGGAACTTTCACTAAAAAAATTAAGAAATTCACAGAAATATAGTTGCAGCGCCTCAGAAAGCGGTAAAATCCGGCGTTTTTTAAATTGCCATCTAACCGAGTGTAGAGAACATTTATTATGTGTTTAACGCTTCAAAAAAATAACTTTAATTATTTTATGTCGATTTTATACATTTTTTCTGCAAAAAAACCAATTTTCTTCTCGTTTTTTCGTTATAACACGGCGCGGCCAAATCGACGTGGCCGAGGAAATTGCGAAAACTCGGCCACCACATTTTTAATGCATTCACGGTGTCCCGCACGCGATGCGCGCCAGCATTTTTCTGTTTCGTCTGGCACCCTCTCGCTCTCTCGCACGGTGCTTGATCAGACTCTACAGTAGATTTCCATAATTGCTAAAAGCAAGAAAAACATTAATTTTTTGAACGTTCTTTTTGCAATTACGCTCGGTAATTAATTTACGAAGACATTTTGGATGTACGAGCATGAAAAATGCGCCAGAATAATTGAAATTCACTTTTCACAGATTTAAGCAGATTGGACCTATATTTTCAATAATATCGCTTCCATAGCATTATACTTTGTTTAGAAGTATTATTGAAGACAATATTCATCATTCACGAAGCCACAAAAGAAATGAGCAATGCCAGGAAGGTTTCTGTACGCATACAGTACTCCCTCTAGTGCTACTGGTACTTATTCAAACATTAATAACTCAATTAGTTGGAGGACTAATAAATTGTTTGACATTTCAAAATGTCCGCAAAAAAATTTAGAAACTTCTATCCGTTGTCGATCCTCGAACCCGGCTTTTGTTTTTCAGAAATTTTCAAAAAATGACCACTTTTTTCGGGTTTTAGTGCAAAACTTGCTCGATTTATAACTTCATTAGTTTTCAATCAATTGACTCGATCAAAAGCGGAAAATAACCGCATTCAAAATGCAAACAACTTATCCGTGACCGATTTTTGAAAAAACTTTTTGGCGAATATGGGCTACAGTATACTAAAATTCATATTCTGAGCCCTCAAATTCAGGCTTTCTGATATCGAATGTGGGTTTTTTGTTCATTTGATATTTTATGGAAGTGCATTAAACAAACGAGTCAAGAAATTAACAAAGCATACGGGTATACCTTAGCTACAAAGCCTCATAACACAGTAAACTTCGGTGTTTTTTGTCTTGCCATTTAAACGGGTATGAAAATATTTTTTGTACAGTTTTCTAACTCAAAAATTAAATTGAACCATTTAATGTATGTTTTATTTGTGTTTTCTTCAAAAAATCCATTCAATTTATTTTTTTCCAAGTGTTTTTATGGGGCACATTTTCCAGACGAGTTCCGATGCAATCGCGCTCCACCTGCACGCATGAGAGATGAGAGACGCCGAGGCGTCTCTTTTCTCGATCGCCGGCGCACTGCCCCCAAAAGCGGGAAAGCGCAAAACAACATTGGCTGGCGCACTTTGCGTTTGCAGACGCAGAGATACAGAATTTAGCACAACGCCTCTGCGTCTCTGATCTCTAATGCGTGCAGATAGAGCGCAATTGCACCGTACCTCGCCGAGAAAAGTTGCACCTTTTGATTATAACGAAAAAACGGGAAGAAAATTGGTTTTTTTGAAGAAAAAATGTATGAAATCGACATAAAACAATTAAAGTTATTTTTTCGAAACATTAAACACATAATAAATGTTCTCTACACTCGGTTAAATGGCAGTTTAAAAAACGCCGGATTTTACCGTTTTCTGAGGCGCTGCAGCTATATTTCTGTGAATTTCTTAATGTTTTGATTTAATGTATTTTCACAAAGTACAAAAGAAACAAAAAAACCTCATTTTATATCAGAAATTCTGAAATTTTGTGCCAGATGAGGAATTGTCCGTCATTTCAAATTCGTATTTCGCCGCCAGTTTTGAACTTTTCCGACCGATTCTGCGCTTAATATGTTTGTCTCGATTATGCCTACAAATCTATGTCTAAGACGTTAGGAATATTGAGCCCATTCGGCTGAAAATTTGAAAAAATGTGATTTTGCCGTTATTCCGGTTTTTTTATATTTCGTCCTCATTTCTCCACCGATTTCATTGCGCGACCTCGTAAATTGTCGAAGTTACCTGTATAAACAAACGTATCTAGAAAAAATAACACAAATGTTTCTAATTTAATAAAAAAAATTGAGAAAACCACATTTCCCGTTGAAAAAGAGCGCTCGTCGGCAAGCGCGCCAAGGCATGCAAAGTGCGTCAAGCTTGCTGGCGCTTTCCCGCTTTTGGGGGCAGTGCGGCGTCGCTTTTCTCGTGCGGGACACCGTGTGCATTGCGCGCGAGATGTAACTTTAACCTTCGTTTTTTTGCTAATTTCTCCCGTCTTCTACTTTCTTTTGTTTTTATAATTGTTCAAAAAGCATAAAATCGTTTCAGTGTATCTCACAACCGACTCGAAAGCCGACTCTCGTCATCCACTGCGGGTCTACACGTGAAGTGAGTTTTTATAAATTGTTTTCTTGAAAAAAAGTTGGTATATCGTTTTGTTATTTTGCCAAAACGTATTCCAGGCAAATCTCTTTCTTTTGATACCAAATTTATATGACTTTATTACTTTATCTTTGGAAAAAATCCCAAATTGTTGAAAAAAGTGAAAAATTCAGGCAAAAAAATTGTTTTCTCGAAAACAAGTTGGTATATCGTTCTGTTATGATGCCATAACGTACTCCAAGCAATGTTGATTCTTTTGATACTAATAATTTGAAGATGTACGGATCGATTTTCAAGAAAAATCACAAAGAAACGAAAAATGTGAAATTTCAGAAAACAAAACTTTCTTTTTTTCTCGAAAAAAAATTGGTATGTTGTTCTGTTATTTTGCCACAACGTACTCCAGACAATTCTCCTTTTTTTGATACCAAGTTTACAAAAATTTATCACTTTATTTTCGAAAAAAATCACAAATTGTTGAAAAAAGTGAAAAACTGAGACAAAAAAATTTTTTCTCGAAAATAAGCTGGTATTTCGTTCTGATACTTTGCCACAACGTACTCCAGTCAATTCTCCTTCTTTTGATACTAAATATTCAAAGCTTTATCACTTTATTTTTGAAAAAAAATCACAAATTGTTGAAAAAAGTGAAAAATTCAGGCAAAAAAATATTTTTCTCGAAAACAAGTTGGTATATCGATCTGATATTTTGCCACAACGTACTCCAGGCAAATCTACTTCTTTTGATACTAATAATTTCAGGATGCACGGATCGATTTTCAAGAAAAACCACGAAGAATCGAAAAATGTGAAAATTTCAGTAAAAAAAAAAACATTTTTGTCGAAAATAAGTATGTATAATGTTTTGAAACATTCCTCTATTGTACTTCAAATAATTCTCTAGCTTTTTTTTGCCAAAACTACTAGGTTTTTACGACTTTATTAAACATTTCTTGTTTTTATAGCTATTCTGGTACTTTTCCTCGTTTTCTTGTTGTCCGATTCATATTTTATGATTGTATTTTATTTTTTTGTTGTTTTTTGAACATTTTGAATGAAATAAAGCAATTAATTTCGCTGTTAAGAACTTTAAAAAGCAAAATGAAACCCAAAACGAATTGGTGATGACGCGCAATCTGCTGTGTTGCGCCGCGGTGTTTGCACACCAGTTTCGCTGCCAAAACTGCTGTACCATTACAAGTTTTTCCTCGGCCACGTCGCGTTGGCCGGGCCGTGTATAATCAAAAGGTATCTGCACGCATTAGAGATCAGAGACGCAGAGGCGTTGTGCTAAATTCTGTATCTCTGCGTCTGCGAACGCAAAGTGCGCTAGCCAATGTTGTTTTGCGCTTTCCCGCTTTTGGGGGCAGTGCGCCACTAGGAACCGAGATATGACGCTTCAAAGTTTGGGCCACGCCCCTTTTCAAATTTAACACAGGAAAATGCGTTTTTTCAGTGGAACGAGCGAAAAATACTCAGCGCCAAAGTCACTGCCTTCCTCTCCCGTTGATTCCATCGGTTCGGTGGTCCAGTGGTAAGTGGTAGTGGCAAGGCGCTGGGCTCCATTCCCGCCTAGTGGAAACATTTTTGCATTTTTTTTTTTCAAAATTTCAGAAGACGTGATTGAAGATTTTCAATCAATTTCAGGACATTACCCTTTTGTAGTTTTAAATTACTTCAAGAACTATTTCACACGTTTTTGAGGAACATTTTTTTTGAAAAATTTACGAATTTTTGTCCACCATCATTTTTGTCATTTTTGAAATTCAAGAAATTTTGAAAAAAAATCCTAGTGGCGGCCCTTTTTTTCAGAAAATGTTGAGAGTTGATTTCAAACCATCTCTAATGTGTGATTAAATTTTCAGAAATTTCAAAATTGGTGACCCTAAACACTTCCCTTGTAAGAATCATTCATCTTTTTAGTTCACAATTCTTGAGCATCATTCTAATTTTTTGTAAGGAATCTTGCTTAAACTTTCAGAAAATAAACCCAAAAATGTATTTAACTAATAAAATGATAATATTTCGCATTACACTCTAACGTAAATCGCCGACACGAATTGGGAACCGCTGCAAGTGCGCCCTATTGCACACCTCAAATGCGCGCGAGATTCAAATTTTAAAAAATTTCGGCTATGAAAATGAGAATCAGAGTCGAAAAAAAAAAGAGAACAACCGCAGGAAACTTTATTATTTTTTTTATTTATGGGAATTTTATGAATTAATTAATTTTTTTGGCGTTATGCGGGTTGAGAGTCGCTGAATTTTTTTTCTTTTCATTTTTTTTTTGCCCTTTTTTCTCCTTGACGCTTCGAATTTGCGTTTCCAAGTATTTATTCATTCATAACCGGAAGGTTCAGTGGCAACGCGCCGGAAGCATATGTGACACCATCAAATGGGCGACCGGAGGGAGCTGGGTGGAAGCATGCTTTGAGTCTGTTGTCTGTTATCCGGTCTCAGAAAATCGAGACATCAGTGGCCTCCGATCCGCAATGCATGTTTTCACCCAGCTAAAATATGCCGACAAGCTATTAAATATTTTTTGCGAAAAATTGAGCGATGAATTTTTCAGAAAATTTTTGTAATGTCCCGGTTGTCATATTTTATGTAAAAGACTCATATACAAAGCATTTTGGCTAAAAAAGGTTTGTTGACAGATTTCTGGATAAATTTATCGCAAATTTTGTCGAAAATCTTTCTTTTTCCTTCGGTACACTTTTCGTTCTGTGCATTGACTTCACATCTGCAAAGCCGATAATATTCAAAATTTGAATCTCGCGCGCATTTGAGGTGTGCAATAGGGCGCACTTGCAGCGGCTCCCAATTCGTGTCGGCGATTTACGTTAGAGTTCGCATTACTCACCGATTCGTCGTCGCGCCGCTTCCTCCATGGCAACCATTTCTGTTTGCTGAAATTTATTCTTAAATTAAAATGAAACAATTTATAAACGTATTGTGAAAAAAGAATAAGAAAAAACATTAAATCACAAGGAAATAGAAGCAGAAAATCGAGAAACGACGAATATCAGTTCAAATGTGAATTTTCGCGCCAAGAGAAGCGCGCCGCACTCGGCAAAACTGGAGGAGTCTGAATAGAGCGCAGTTGATCATGCATTCGCCGACTGTATTGTGTTTTCAATCGACTTGCGACATGAGAACGCGAGACTCCACCCACTTATTTGTGCGCTACCTGTCTGCGTCTCTTCAAATATCACTGTGTTGGCGTGGTCGCCCACAAAAAAGTGGGCGGAGTCTCGCGTTCTCATGTCGCAAGTCGATTGAAAACACAATAATAGAGTTTTAACAGTAATTTAACGTGTTTTGTTTTCAGCCTGGCAAATATGAAATATTTAAATTTAATACCTGAATCGCAATTGTTTCCTGTATACCCTTCATCACATATACATTCAAAACTGTTGATTTTCGAAATGCATTGATAATGCAAGTCAGAAGAACATGGATTCTTTGAACATTGATCAACAACTGAAAAATTGTGTTAAATTAAATTTTGGTCCGTTTTTCCTAAATTGTGTATTGGATTTAGTTGCGTAAACCAATTTAATGCGCTTACTTTTGCAAAGCAATTGTCAGAACACCATGACTGATTAAGGATTAATAGAAAATATTTTGTTAATGTGGCGCACGCAACAGCGCGCACCACTCGGAGATTTTGAGCCTCGCGCCCCACGGCCTCCCAGCACGCCAGGCAGTGCAATCGCGCTCCACTGAGCTCGCTCCGCTCCTTTTGGCGCGAACTTTAGTTTTTTCAAATTACCGTAAAACCTGTAATTGAAGTACACCTTTATTAGAAGTACACCTCTAATAGAAGTACATCCCCAAGAGTCTTTTGAAAAATAGAAGTACACCCTCTAATTGAAGTACACCCTCTAATAGAGGTACATCATCCAGTGAACTTTTTTGAAAAAAAATTTTTTTCCATTTCTGAAGCTTTTTTTTTCGGTTTTTCATTGGTTTGAAAAATTTTAGAATTGAAAATCATTTGAATCCCCGCGACACAAGTGTCCAAACACGTTCATGGAGAACACACTTGCAACATTTTAATTGACGAGTGCAGATTTCAAATTTTCGAGGCCCTGACAAAACCGGGGAACAGCCCCCTCAGCGCAATGGAAATGGCGTTTCCCAACGGATGGTCCAAGACTTTCTCAACAGTTAGAAACTGTTTAAAAAAAGACAGAATTGGGAAATTTTGAAAACTGACCGAGTTGGGATTTTGAGCACCACCTCGCGAGAAAATGGTCTATGGTAAACATGCCGTTAGATGAGGGGGCTGACAGGGGAAAAAATTACCAAAACCGGGAAAAATTTGAATGTCTGGCGCAGTTTTTCTAGAATTGTACAAGCCTGGCTGTATCAAAAGCTATTCGGGTAAACGCTTGCCCTGTAAGCTACAGACCGGAGTTCGAGTTTTTGTGTTGGTCTCGGGCGCTCAGTACGCTTCCGCCATGCAATTTCCCAAACGGAATTTTATATATAAGGATGATAATCCTTTCAGTACAAAACTCGTGCCGCACGTTTGCAATGGGCGGGGCTTGTTTCTTGGTTTTGGAAATGCTTTTCACGGTTTTGTCTTCCTCGGGTTTGTCTTCCCCGGTTTCGCGTTTTCCCCGGTTTTGTCTAGGCCTCGAATCGTCTTTCTTTTTTGTTATTTTTCTTCTGAAAGGTCTTTGAAAAATAGAAGTACACCCTCTATTTGAAGTACACCTGTATTAGAAGTACACCCAT
Source organism: Caenorhabditis japonica (assembly GCA_963572235.1). Taxonomy (NCBI): domain Eukaryota; kingdom Metazoa; phylum Nematoda; class Chromadorea; order Rhabditida; family Rhabditidae; genus Caenorhabditis; species Caenorhabditis japonica. The sequence goes on from OY754347.1 coordinate 621,496, forward strand.
TTGGGGGGGGGGGTTGAAAAATAGAAGTACATGTACTTCAATTACAGGTTTTACGGTAGTTTTTAATTTAGTACTGAAAATTTACTTATCGTCAAATATTTTGTCTTTCCCATAATTTTTTATCGATAAAATTCTCGGCGAAATAACAAGGAGTGTGAAACCTTTCGAATAAGCGTTAAAATTAAGAATTTGAACGCCTGTAGGAGAAAGAGATACAGTTTGAAGTTATTAATTAAATTAAAAAGATTGTCTTATTATGAATTTGCCTATATTTTGTCCATTTTTCGTCTTTGTATTTTCGGCCCGGAGCGACGCGACGGTCAAACGCGTTTAATTGAATTCAATTGAACTCCGTACTTCCTCAGGAAATTTTTGGCGCGTTATGGCAAGATTCGGCGTCTAGGTGGCTAATAGCCACTGTAAATGGCTAATAGCCGCCTGAAAAGGCTAATAGCGGGCGATAATGGCAACTAGCTGACGAATTTGGCTATTAGCCGTCGAATATGGATATTAGCCGCCGAAAAGGGCTATGAGCCATTATTGGGTAATGTCGCCGTCTATAAAAAATTCGTCTGTTGAAGACGCAGCTATAAAATGTTTACTTGCAGCAATTAGGGGAAACATTATTCGCGCTTACTCAGTGCTTTTGCGACTTTTTCCAGCCACAAGATGACCGAAATTTGAAATGGAAAAATTTTGAAAATGATAGCCGACGGAAACGGCTAATAGCCATGGAAAACGGCTAATAGCCATCGAATATGGGGAGTGTGCCAAATACATATGGCACACATTAGCCAAAAATTTCCTGAGTCGTTATTTTCATTTCGTTTGCCAAATTTTTTCTTTCTTTTTTTGTATGAAACTCTACTTTTTTTCTATGTAAAAATGATTTGTCCAGACCAAATTCATTAATTTTTGTCATAATCAGTCACATATTGCATAATTTTAGCCAAAAAAATATGTTTCCATTTTTCGAAATTAGAAAAAAAAGTTCAATTTCATTTTTCTGGGTTTTTTTTCTGGTTCAAATCAAATCACGTTGATTTGTTTTGAAATTGTGTTATTTTTTGCTCGAAAATAGATGATTTCAATGAAAATTTTAATTGTTTCTCGCCGAAATGGCTAATTTCCAATTAAATCGGTGGTTTTGTGAGTTTTTCGACGCTTTTCCTCACTTTTTGCTCTTTCAAACGTTTCTCTACATTATCTCCGCATATAATTCTTGTTAAAAATTTATTATTTCACGAGAAAATCGCACACAAGAACATCAGAGCGCTCAAAGACACGCCGTCGAGTTGTGCGCTAACACCAGAAATGCGTCAGTGATTGGTTGGCGCGTTGGGAGTCTGGGAGGCCGTGCGCCCTCTCGCCACTCACTCTGCTGTGTTCTCCTCTCGAGTGCTCCCGTGACGCTCCCGTGGTGCTGGTCCACCCTTCTCTCCCCTCTATAGGGTCGGCTCTGGTCGCGTCAGTCTCAGGCGAGGCTCTACTATTATTCTCTGGACACTGTCACGACTCTTGGCTAAGGCAACGCGGACTCAGGTAAGTTTGTCTGTACAGTCTCTCAGGTTCCATATGGTGAGCGACGATCGCTGTGGGCACTCTACTCGTCTCGTGTCTCCCCGTTTGGTGTGACTCTCGTTTATGTCGCCGTCTCCTGTCGTCTATATCTCGCCGCCATCAGTGCTATCTCCACCACCGATATCGATCGCATCGAGGGATCCCTGTGCTCGTGGATTTGTTGGCCTGGCTCGCTCGTTGGCTCGCTTGGCTGGAGGATTCGTGGCATGCTATCCCCGCTGGTCCTGGTTCCGTCTAGATGTCGTCGGCCGTGCAGATGTCCCTCGCCGAGCTTTGTGCAATTGGCAGGATTCGTGTTCGTGCTACCGGATGGACTCGTGTCGCGCTAGCTGCTCCCTCGTCGAAGACCTCTGCCCGTCGCAGATTATGATCTCCTCGCTGGAAGCTCGAGTTGCCCAGTTCTGGTCCGCCCTGCGCGGTTGGGGCACATGATGATGGTCGCGCCCTTATGGCGAGTCCATAGAGGTGTTGTATGGTGCACTGTCCATGGCGTGCACTACTGGAAACTTCTGGACGAAGGCAAAACTATCACGGCCGAGTACTACTCTGCCCAACTACAAAAAGACAGAGCCCAGATTAAGCTCTCCCCGCTCAAATGCCACAGAGTGCAATACCTCCACGATAACGCCAAGACCACATGTGGCGAAAAGAACAAAGTCACTGCTGGCAAAGTCCAGCTGGACAGTTCTCGCTCACCCACCGTACAGCCCAAACCTTGCCCCTACTGATTATCACTTGGTCCCGGACATGCAACGATTCCTTGAGGGAATTGATTTCAAAACAAAAAGTGATGTCGAAAATTGGCAAGTGTCATATTTTGCATCAAAAAAGCCAGAGTTTTGGAGGAGAGGTACTATGAGTTTGCAGAACAGATGGCAGACTTTTGTCGATAAGGAAGTCAAATACTATTAATCATTTGATTTCTCCTTCTTTGAATAAAAACTTTTTCAAAACATAACAAAAACTTTCTTGCCAACCTAATACAAAAAAAATTTAAAAATTTTCAGAAAAAAAATAAATATTTTTTTAAATCGATATTTCGGTCCAAAACTTTTGAGAATATCCAGAAGTATTTTTTGCTTTTATTTACCAAAATTTCAGATCAATCGGAGCATTCTCCGAGTTTTGCGCAGTTTTTTGCCAGTTTTTGCCATTTCGTGCAAAACCCCATAACACAATGCTACAAAATTATTCAGAAAAGGATAAAACGAAATAGAAAAAAGTTTGTAGTGCAGGTATGATGGAAAAAAAATTTGGGTAAGTTTCTAGACAATGGAAATTTATTAGGCTGGCAAAAAAGTTTTTTTTTCCGAAAATTTTGAAATTCGCGCCAAAGAAAGTTCTGGAGCTTAGGGCACTAGACTGTTGAATTACTGCATAGAATCTTCTAGAAACTTCTTCCCCATATTTATATAATGCGCGCGTGTTTCCTGTTCGAGCAGCCATGAACGATCTCTCTCGACCTTAACTTCGACTGATCATCTTCTACGAGTGCAGCTTTGGCAATCCGGCGGCTAAGACGGTCACTAAGATTGGCAAAGTCTTTGGCAAGACCATCGTTACCGATCGCACCGTGCGTAATTGGTTCGCTCGTTTTCAATCGGGAGAAAAATGTTTCGAAGACAACGATCGCTGTGGCCGACCTACCGCTCTGAACAACGACCTGCTACGCGGCGCCGTGAAGGAGAAGCGAGTTGTAACTACGCGAGAGCTGGAGATTATGCTTGGCTGCAGTCACCAAACCATCAGCAATCATCTTCACGATCTCGGTTACCGACGAGTGCTGGCGAGATGGGTACCCCAAGCTCTCTCTCCCTACCAGATCTCACTCCACAAAGGAAAAAGTTTCTGGGGGACCTAGTTACAGGGGATGAGAGCTGCTCAGGTAACATCATATTAAGCTAATCAAACAATGCCTTTTCTAATCGAACGCTGCCAATTCTAATCGTCCTCTGCCGATACTAATCGAATGGGGCCGATTCTAATCGATCGGTGGCAAATCTAGCTAGATTTTGACTAGCCTACGGTAAAAGCACGCAAAACACGTCAGCATTGTATTTGCGCGTTTCGCGGCTATATTTTTTTCCAGTTTTGGGACTTTTGCATTTATTTGAATAATGCTGGAAAACAATTTTTTTTTCTAATTCGTATTTTAAAAATTAATACAACAATTTTTCTCGTCGTTCGTCATGGATTGATTAAAAAACATTTGTTTTTCCCTATTCGCCACAGTTTTTTTCGTTTCGCGTGTTTAATTTCCTAAATATTTAACTTTAATTTTTAAAGGCATTCGGCGGTGCGCCAAGACAATTGTATGGTTTTCGCATGGTGTTTTCGCACAGGTTAGTTTTTTATAAATGTATTTTTCGGACTATTCATAGAAAAAGCGAAAACAGGAAAAATAGCAAAAAACTGTGGAAAACTTGGAGAATACTCAGATTCGTCTGAAACGTTGGTAAATAGTTTCAGAAATACTCTCGGACATGATAAGAACATTTTGGGCCGTTATATCAATTTCATAAAATGATCAGAAAAGTCGATACTTCGGTCCGAAATGCTGTAAGCATGCCCGGTAGTATTTTTGACATTATTTTCCAAAGCTTCAGACCAATCGGAACTTTCTTCGAGTATTTGCCCAATTTTTCTCTATATTTTTGCCATTTTTTCAATAACCCATTTTATTTTTTTTCCAATTTACAGGTGCTTGTCAACTTCCTCGCAGTGGACGGAATGGCATCGGTGGACTAACTGTCTCATGAAGTCGGTGCGCTGTTAGAGTATCACATTAAAAACTGATTGTAAGTCTCGTTTCTATAAATTAATTGTCGCAAAGTATACGTTACAATTTATTTTTAGTAACCATATTCATCACTCGTTGCGGAGAGGCAAGCGTCGAGCAGATCAAGGAGAATGATGTGCTCGTCGATTCGTGGCGATGACTTTGGACTACGCGACTACCCAGTATGCCCAGGACTCTGGGATGTTTCAAAACCTGCCACTTCGAAACTGGGACGTTTCGAAGCTTTAATGCTATTTTTTGCCGCCGTCTTCGCACTATTGACAAAATTCGGCCAAGGATAAAATAGTAATCGAATCTTTTACCGGCAAACTCGGAGGTTTTGTCAAAATTTACCGCTAAAAATGCACAAATGTTTCGAAACGTCCCATTTTGAAGTGGCAGGTTTCGAAACGTCGCGGTTTTGAAGTGACAAGTTTCGAAACGTCCCAGAGCCATGCCCACACCACGGTCCTTGGCTCATTGCTAACCGCAATTTCAGTGTTTTCGTCTAATTTCTATTTCTCCTTATTAAATTTGGCAAGCCACCGAGATCTCACAGTGTCGAAATTCTCGGTCTCTCGTTTTGATTTTGATGTTTTTCTTACTTTAAAAATGTATTACTATTGCTTCTTTTCTTCATTTTTGGTGTTATTAAATATGAATAAAACTGTTTTCAATAAATATTTTGTTGTAAGGGTCAATTTTTATTTTTAAACAAGCCTGCAGCTTGTGGCGACTAAGTCGCCTTCGTCAAATGTATATTTTTACTGATTTTTGTTTTTTTTTAATAGAAGTGGCAATGATTTGTTTTCCCTATTTCTTTCAAGTTCTCGTGACCCTTGTGGTATAGTGGTTAGCACGTTTGAATGTCAATCTATAGGTCGCGGGATCGAGTTTTGTCGACTGCAAACTCGTGTGTGAGACACACAAACAACACGCTACTTTAATTACAAATAATGTACTTCTAGTAACATCCATCCGTTAATCTAATCGGTCGCAAACACCAGTCCACTGCCCCCAAAAGCGGGAAAGCGCCAGCAAGCTTGACGCACTTTGCGTGCCTTGGCGCGCTTGCCGACGAGCGCTCATTTTCAACAGGAAATGTGGTTTTTTCAATTTTTTTATTAAATTAGAAACATTTGTGTTATTTCTTCTAGATACGTTTGTTTATACATAGAGACCGCAACGCGGGTGGGCGGGGCGAGTGAAATTTTTCTCACTAGATTCGCTTCGCCACCTTTACCGTCCTGTACTGCGGCTCCTGGGTATTGGATCGACAAAAATTTTATATGTTCTTATGTAATCGCCTGCGTAGAACACATTGGTAATATTCATTTTTCTTCAAATAATTCAGTTTTTGAGAAAAATACGGGAAACGGTCGGAATTTTCGAAGCGATTCGAGAAAAACGGAAAGAATGGTGTTACGCAGGTCCGTAGCGCACGTTTTTATGAATGATATCGATAGATCTTGACACGCTGAATCGTTTTAAAAAAAAAAATCAAAAATTCGTTCTTGCAAACATTCTGAAATTTTCAGTCAAAGTAGCACAAAATTTTGTGAAAATTTTTCAGCGATGACCTATGTTTTTTATTATTTAATTGCATAATACACTTCATTTTATGTTTGTAATAAAAATTTCAGACACTTTCTGCGATTCTAAGTTAGTTTTTTTCTCATCCAAAAGCCCAAGTCTCAACAAATTTGGTAGTTTTTCCGCTTTTTCGGTATTACGCAAGGCCGTAGCGCAGGAGTTCTCATTACCATCGAATTCTACGCAAAATTTGGCATCGATACTCAAAAAAAATCGAAAATCGCTTCTTGCAAACATACTTTTTTATTCGGTTTTGTATCATTTCAAAAGTAGTTTTTATGGAAATTTGTGAAAAAATCTTGTTAAAAACATGACAAAACAGTTTGATAGACTGCTGCATAGTGTACAACTAAAGGAGTTCAGTTGGGAAGGCGGTGCGTGGTGTAGTGGTTAGAGCGGATGCTTTGCAAACATTTTGGCCCGGGTTCGATTTTTGTGCAGTTTGAAAATTTTTTGCGCAGGAATTTTTCGAAGTTTAATGATGAATTCTCATTGTAAAATGGTTTTTTTGTTCATTGGATGTTATTTTGCGTATTTTTAGAACAAATTTACGTTTATTTCTTTCATTTTTTTCTTCAAATTGAAAGAAAAAGGTGAAATTTCCTGTATTTAAATAAATTTTGTCTGAAAGTTGAGAATAAAGTGACAAAAAGTATTGAGAACAATTAAAAAGTGATATTTACAAAAAAGATAAGCCCAATTTTGCAAAATAATAAACTTCCATCGTGAAAATCTCATATTTTTTTCAAAGCCTCTAGAAATCGATTTCTTACACTTTAAATCGACAAATTTATGATAATTAAGTGATAATTAAATATAAGAACGATATGTTTTCCCATTCTTCTCGTTTTAGATCTTTTTCGCAACATTATTCACCCTTTGAAGTCGAGCAAATAGAGTGCGAATCAAAGTGCGCCGAAAGAATGCAGCGAAAACCCCGCCCACCTTTTCGCGCCGCGGCAACTCGCTGTGAGAAAATCAGTAGTAATGAGGAGCGCACAAAAATGGCTGTAACTCGGCTCATACTGAATTTTTTTCGGAAAAAATTTGGGAACGTATTTTTATCAAGTGTTGGAACATATTCCAATCGCCAGTTCGTCAAAATTTGGACTTTTGTCAAACACGTTGCGGTCCCTATTTATACAGGTATATTCGACGATTTACGAGATCGCGCAATGAAATCGGTGGAGAAATGAGGACGAAATATAAAAAAATGGGAATAACGGCAAAATCATATTTTTTCAAATTTTCTGCCGAATGGGCTCAATATTCCAAATGTCTTAGACATAGCTTTGTAGGCATGGTCGAGACACACATTTTAAGCGCAGAATCGGTCGGAAAAGTTCAAAACTGGCGGCGAAATATGAATTTGAAATATCGATCAATTGTTCATCTGGCACAGAATTTCAGAATTTCTGATATAAAATGTGATTATTTTGCTTCTTTTGTACTTTGTCAAGGAACTTTCACTAAAAAAATTAAGAAATTCACAGAAATATAGTTGCAGCGCCTCAGAAAGCGGTAAAATCCTGCGTTTTTCAAATTGTCATCTAACCGAGTGTAGAGAACATTTATTATGTGTTTAACGCTTCAAAAAAATAACTTTAATTATTTTATGTCGATTTTATACATTTTTTCTGCAAAAAAACCAATTTTCTTCTCGTTTTTTCGTTATATTCAAAAGGTGCATGCATTCTCGGCGAGGTACGATGCAATTGCGCTCTATCTGCACGCATTAGAGATCAGAGACGCAGAGGCGTTGTGCTAAATTCTGTATCTCTGCGTCTGCGAACGCAAAGTGCGCTAGCCAATGTTGTTTTGCGCTTTCCCGCTTTTGGGGGCAGTGCAGTCTAATAAATTGCAAACTCTAATCTAATCGATCGCATGCACTATTCTAATCGAAAATTCAAAATCTAATCGAACGCTGACCGAAAGCTACCTAGGACGCGTTAGTCGCTCATCTGCGTTTGATTAGACTATCGCGGCCGTTTGATTAGCTCAATATGATGTTACCTGAGTGGATACTCTACAATAACGACACCCAGCGCGCTGTCTGGATTCCTCGTGGGGAAGAGCCGCCAGTGTAGCCAAAGGCCAATCTCCATGAGAAAAAATGTTTGCTTTTCTGCTTCTGGGACGCGAAGGAGATGCTGTACTAGAGTTTCCTCCCGCAAGGAAGATTGATCAATGACGACCTCCCCGAGCGATGGCTCACAGTTGTGACTAATGATGGTCAATATATTGTTGATTGACCATGCTAGGAAATAAAGTTGATAAAAAAATAAAATTGCGAAATTTTTTGGAAAAAACTTTTTTGCCAGCTTAATACTTTAAACAAGAAAAAAAACGGTGATTACATGATGCAAACCCTTTCAATTAGGGCTCAATCAATTTACCCTAAACTCGTGTAGATAGGTCCGATCTCATTTCTGAGAGGAACACACTATCTCATTTTGTCTGGTTTCTCTGACCTGTTGTGTTTTCATGTCCGCTCACTTCTCTCTCAGCGGTCGACCACACTATTGGTACACAAGTTATTGGTAAACAAGCGTGGTCTGAGAAACGAGAGTGTGTGTCTTTTTTGGAGAATTGGGCGGTCAAAGAAACGAGAGATTGCGCCTAACTGGAGACGGACCTATCCATTGGCAGACCTATCTACACGAGTTTAGGGTACTTTATCGAAAAATATTTTTAAAACCGCAGAAAACATCAATTTGCCGCAAAATATCGAGAAAATCGACTGAAAATATAAAATCTACGGTAAGAAATTTAAAGGGACATAACATCTTTTTGTAAAACCGACTCTTCAAAATCACGCACTTGTTTTTCCGAATCTTCTTGGAAATTTTACCAGTGAAAAAATTTACCCTAAACTCGTGTAGATAGGTCCGATTTCATTTCTGCGAGGAACACACTATCTCATTTTGTCTGGTTTCTCTGACGTATTGTGTTTTCATGTCCGCTCACTTCTCTCTCAGCGGTCGGCCACACTATTGGTACACAAGTTATTGGTAAACAAGCGTGGTCAGAGAAACGAGAGAGTGTGTCTGTCTTGGAGAAATGGGAGGCCAAAGAAACGAGAGAGTGCGTCTAACTGGAGACGGACCTATCCATTGGCGGACCTATCTACACGAGTCTAGGGTATCTGAAAAACTGTATGAAACATTTTCGACAGAAAATAATACTAGAACAAAAATTGGAGGAAAGTTTTTTTTTTAGAAAATATTGAAAACTGATATTTCCGATTTTCATTTCCGAGACTGGTGAAATAGCAAAATTGTCAGTTGCCCAGAGTTTCGAGACTCCACGAAAAGGGGGGAAAGTGCCAAAATGTGGAAACGAAAAGGGGGGGGGGGGTGGAAATGGGCGGAGCCAACCGCAAAAGAGCCGCAAACTCTTGCGACATTTTTTCTATTAATAGTTTTCTGTTCAAATTGACCTTATTTATTTTTTTTTTAAACTAAAATGCTCGAACCCTTCGACAAAAATCAAAAAAAAAATTACGCTCCGCCCATTTTCCCCCTTTTCGTTCCCACATTTCGACGCTTTCCCCCCTTTTCGTGGGGTCTCAGAGTTTCTTCCAAACCACGGCAATATAAACCATTACACGCACGGTGATTCTTTTACTACCAGCCAAGCATTTCTAGTCCCCCGATCTCAAGTATTTCCTCTCTCCCCCTCGCACTTTCTCACTCTCTCATCACACGGAGTGGGCGGAGTTCCCTCCCCTTTTTGCAAAATGCGGCAATAAAGTTTGCGGAAATGAGTTCGGCCACCACGGAAAATCAGTGTCATTTGAAATTGTACGTATAAAAACAAGCGAATTCAGGTTTTAAATATGCGCCCTAATGAGAGCTAGTAACGTGACAGACAACTTTTTGATAAGACGTCATTTAAAAATCACGACAGGAAAAACGTAATCTGTGGACTAGAAATGCGTGACCGGCAGTAAAAGAATCGCCGTGCATTTGAAATTGTACGTAAAAAATCATACCAATTCCGGTTTTAAATATGCGCTATAATGAGAGGAAGTAACGTGACAAACAACTTTTCGATCCGAAGTCATTTAGAAAATCGCGACAGAAAAACCTAATCGGTGAACGAGAGTTGTGTGCTCGGTAGTAAAAGAATCACCGTGACACGGTGTGCCAAAATCCGAAAATGTTTGAACTGTTCGCAATGAAGCGCACTTTCATTTTCAGTGCTAAAATGAACGGTGATTTTCAACATTTTTCAGGTTTTTCGTAAAATTAAGGAGTTTTAACAAATTTTGCAACAACAAATTGCTTCAATTTTCGCTGTTTCAATTTGCCCAGAAAATTCTGCAATACATCGATATAATTGTTCAGCTCACGGTTAAATCCGAATTTCCTTTAGTTTTCGCCTGGTATTCGTAATATATTCGTAATATAATTGGATGTTCCGTTCTAATTTAAGTTGCACGTTTGGTACTTTTGCATCAATCAGAACCAATCACCCGTTTAAATATCCATAGGTAGGAACCGCAAAAAGAAGGGGCGGAGCCTTTCATTTTTTTTCTCCCTAGGCCATTTTTTGAAGTTTGAGGCTTGATTACACGAATACTACCGAGTTATCCATATACTTTACGATGTTTCTGTATGTAATTAACGGCAAGGAATCGATTGGTGCCATCAAATTTGTCTGAAAATGGCTAATTTTGACTGAAAATCAGGAAAAACTGAAATACAAGTCAAAAAATCGATTTTTTTTTGGGAATTTGTAGGGCCGGTTCGCGGGCTTTTGCGATTGATTCCGATAGTTTTTGACAAGCTGAATGGAATTTTTTAAACAGAATTCAATTTTAAATGGGCGAATTTTTTTATACCGGTTCAAACTTCACCTAAAAATTGTAGAAAATTTTAAGCGATGACCCCCTATTTTTATTTTTCGGTTACTTTAAGCAACCCTTCTAGTAATCACACAAAAATTTTTAGAGCTCTGGCATAAATTTAAAGCACTAAAAAGCTTTCCAAAGTGATGACCATTTTCAAAATACCGTAAAAACTGTAATAGAACACCACCTTTAATTGAACGCCACCTGTAATACAACGCCACTGCCAACGTCACTTCAAAAAATAGAACGCCACCCTCTAATAGAATGCCACCCTCTAATAGAACGTCACCCTGTAATACACCGCCACTCTGACAAACTGCGGCCTATAAACATGAGCCGGTGTTCCAGTAATTTTTTTTCAACGTGGATTACTGTAGTCTAAAGTACACAAACACCGAGTTGTGCAATGAACGATAAAGCTAGCTGATTACAGAGGGTACTACGGTATAAAACTCGAACATGATAAAATTGCAACGGAATATAATTGCGTGAAATAAAACTTCTTGTTATACATAGAGCTGTACTAAATCGCTGAGCAATCATTCGCTAATTTTGGCTGATTTTAGCAATCTTTCGATAACCTTTCGCTAATACAGCTCTTTTTCGGTAATCGTTCGTTACCTGTTTTTGTGGTTAAAGGTGCTACGCATTATGTGCGAGGTCAAGGGTTCGGATCCCGTCGTTTTGAATTTTATTTTTCAAGAAGCTTTTTCGCAACTCAAAAGGCTATTTCTTAGGCAAAAATATTATTATTTTTTTTTTCTGAAATTTTCGAAATCAACCAAGATAATATCCATTTTTCGTTGAAAACCGATAGGGTTTCCGACTTATTTACGTGTTCCCGCGTGTCTGAGCCATACACTCATATTATTTGAGTAATATTCATCGCCTGTTATAAAAAATTTAAATCATTCCAAATCCGATCTTAATTTACACATTCCTCAGCAGAAATCCGCAGAAATTATCTCATTCAATGAACAATGATGACAAAAGAGGTGATCGGCAAAACCACGCCGCGCGCATGGAGCCGAAGCCCCGCCTACCCGCTGGGAAGAAAATCAGTGTTAAATAATCGCGACTTTGAAAGGCTGAAACTCGGGAACTAGCGGGAATTTTGCTGAGAAAATTTGGGATTGTACTAATATTGAGGCGTAGAATACAATGAAATCAGTAGTTTTTCGAGATTCGCACGTTTATCCATAGGAAACTAATGGATATATGACTGAATCGGAACGAACACGGAAAAATGTGAAAAAGAAAGAAAAAAAAATATAGTACGAATTTCGCGAAAAATTGCTTTTTTCTGATGATTTCAAGCCGAGAACAGCGTCGAAGAAGTTAAATTATTTTTCTTCAGGTAGTTTCGAGCATTCCATAAACCGAATATATGAATTTTCCAATCAGATTGGAGCAGGAAATCGGCTTGAGGACAGTCGATTTCACGCAATTTTTGTTTAAAAGATTACAGGGACGTTGTCTGTGAATATTTTTACCTCATCTATGGATGTCAATGATCACAATCTACTTTTGAAGCAATCTGATGTTGCAAAATTTGATGAAATTCCTCCATTTTATGAAAAATCTAAAAAATGTTGAAAATCCCGTTGAAAAGTGCAGACTTTAATGACGAACTTCCCTGTCGACGAATTTTTACGTTTTTTAGCTTATTTTGCAGATAAAATGACTATTAGGTTGGAAAGAAAGTTGTTGCTTTTTTGATGCAAAATATGACACAAGCCAGTTTTCGATTTCACGTTTTGTTTTGAAATCAGTTACCTCAAGGGATCGATGCATGTCCGAGAACAAGTGATAATCAGTAAGGGCAAGGTCTGGGCTGTACGGTGAGTGAGCAAGAACTGGCCAGCTAAACGTTACCAGCAGTGACTTTGCTGTTTTCGCCACATGTGGCCTGGCGTTATCGTGGAAATAGTGCACTCTGTGGCCTTTTAGCGGGGAGAGATTGAGCTGAGCCGTGATAATTTCTCTTTCGTCCAGACGTTCCCAGTGGTTCACGCCATGGACAGACCACCATACAGACAACCCAGAGCGGGAAACATCGTCAAAGGAAAAGTCCTTGTTCTCAATTTTTCCAAACCATATGCAAATGGTATTTTCATAAGGGGCCTCGGCTTTATAAACTTGCACCAGACGGCAATGAACCTGCGGCACTTTCAAGTTGGATAGAAACAAAAAGAGAATGACATGTCGTAAGTGATTTCGGTCAGGACGGAAATGATCCATGGGGTTTGAGAGAGAGAAGCAATAGGGGAAAGTAGATGTTATTGTCAACAAGGTAGGTCTCTTATACGGCTCCGCGACATTTCGCAACGTGACCTTCCGAAACTGTGACGATTCGCAACTCACGTAGCTTTCGCTACTGTGACGTTTCGCAACCAGACGTTTTGACGCTCGTATAAATCGAAACTTGCAATTTCGAAACTGCGACATTTCGGGAATGAGACATATAGTAACTACCGTATTTCCTCTAATTTAAGCGCATGCGCCTTTATTTTTCAACCTCTTCTCCAAATGGGCTTCTATTAGAGGTGCGCTTCAATTAGAGGGTGCGCTTCTATTTTTCAAACATTCATTTCTGAGCACAACAATCGAAATGAACCAACTATCAAACAGCAAAATAATAAAACATTGATTTAAAAAAATCCAGAGAAACATTTGTTGTCTCTCTTGTCATCTTCTCCAAAATCCATAATTTCTAGAAAATCATTGACATCATCCATAGCTCGTACCTCTCGTCGACGCATCAAAAGTAGAATTTAGCGTATCATTGATTTTTTTTAGTTATGAAAGTTTATCTGTGCATACATTTTCTGTCAACATAAATTTTCTTGGCGGTGCCAGAAGCGCTCTGTTTTTTTAGATAACGAAGCGACCTATTTCATAAATTCATTTGTTCTTCGAGATTTATTTTTCAAAACGACTTTTTCGTTTTTTTTCACGTTTTTCTCGATATCTTCCACGTATTTTTAGAATTTTTAACGTGTTTTTTGTCGATTAAAAACAATTTTTCCACGTATCGAAAACACGCGTTTTCATTTTGTTACGTTTCTGATTTATTACATTTCTATTTCGTGGATTTCTATTTTCACGCAATTTCCAAAATGTGACATTTCTATTTTGTCAAATTTCTATTCCGAAAGAGCTCCTTAAAAAAAAACAAGAAAAGTAAACTATTTAAGAACAACTGCAAGAAATCGAAAAAAAAAAGAAGAAAGTCCGCAAAAACTGAGACAAGAAAATAAACAGGCAGAGTGCGCCTCTAGAGGGTGAGCTTCAATTAGAGGATGCGCCTCTATTTTTCGAAGCTCCTCTCAGGGTGCGCCTTTATTAGAGGTGCGCTTCAATTAGAGGTGCGCTTATATTAGAGGAAATACGGTAACCTTTTTGCAACTAGACATTTCGAAACTGCATCAACAAGATCGTTCTATTTTTATTTTTATTTTGTTAAAACTTATCATGAAAATTAGAACAAATTGAGATATACTTTCTTGCCGCTTGAATAGCTTTCAAATAATCTAAACCAGTTAGTGGTAGAGAAGGAGGAATCAGTGTATTTGTGATTGCTTTAATGATTTTAATATCCTTCATGATATCCTGGAGCTTGCGACGGTGATTAACTTTTAAAAAATGCTCAAATTTGGTACGGACTAGATTTACCTGATGATTGGGGTTATGAGCTATTGCTTCCTTGTCAAACAGGAACCCTGAAGCATCGTTGCGGATACATAGAATTGATCTCGAAAAGCTGTGTTGGATACTCATGATCTGGAATTTTGTTGTCTTTCGCAGTGGATTTCTGCTAAATGGAAGTCACGTGAAACATAAAAAAAAACGAGAAAAAACAATAAAATCTAAATAATATATTGTAAAAAAACCTTCCAGTTTCCAAACATAAAGTTGTGAAAAGTCGCGGTTTCGAATAGCGAGTTTTGCAGTGACAAGTAGCGATTTGTCCCAGTTTCGATTTATACGAGCGGCGAATCGTCACAGTTTCGGAAGGTCACGTTGCGAAATGTCGCGGAGCCTCTTATACACCCAGTATATAAACCTCTTGTTTTTGTCGGGCTCTGTCACGAGCTATGAACAAAAACAAAACATAACAAAAACTTTCTTGCTAACCTATTGTTTTTTCAATCGACTTGCCACATGAGAACGCGTGACTCCGCCTACTTTTTCGCGCGACCACGCAAACACAGTTCGATTCAAAGAGAAGCATAGAAAACATGTTTTTTTCTATTGTTCTCATGCTGCAACTCGATTGAAAACACAATAACATGTTGCAAAATATTGAAAAAATCAATAAAAATGACATATTCTGAAGTTGAAAATCAGCGGCCATTTTAGCACTGAAAGTGCAAGTGCGACCAATTCAAACATTTTCGGATTTTGGCAAGGCTGTCACACGGCCGAGGCGCGGCCGGCCGGGCCGCGGCCTCGGCCCTTGCGTTAAAAACCTACAGAGGGTTTCCAAAGTGAATAATTCATAGAGAAATAATAAAAAAAAGGATGAAAAATCAAAAATTATACTAAAATAACGATAATCTTCATGAAATTTGTGAAAATGATAAAAAAGTTGAAAATTTAAAAAAAAATTGGTTTTTTTTTCGATTGGGATAATTTGAGATAGGTATAATTCTTTCACAAGGGGAATTTTCATACTTTTGTGAGTATTTTTTGTGTTGTCAACTTTGTTCTAACTTTTTATGATTAGCAATAAAAATGATTTACATTTTTCAAAAACTTCTGGTTTAAATCTTGATTTTTTAAATGAAACAATGTTTTAAAAATGAAGATTGTATTGTATTGTATTTATTACGTTTCAAAAATAAACGTGAGTAGTGGTTATCTTTTAAATTTATTGTCTAAACTTTTTCTGGCATGAAGAATTATGAAAAATCCGATTGTACCTGAAAAATCGCTATTTTTATATTTTTTTGTGTGTCGTAAAGGAGAGATTGAAAAATGGATAAAGGAAACAACTAAATACACAAAAATTTACAAAAACTGATTTCAAAAAAGTTTTTATTTGTATCTCAAAAACTAAAAATTCAAATTTGTTCATTTTTTGAATATATTTTTTATTTTTCACATTTTTACACATATTTCTGTAATTTAGAACCAATTTCCTTCACTTTTGTTCAGTTCAAATAGTATAGAACCTTTCTGTAGATGTTTAATGCTAGGGCCGAGGCCGCGGCCCTTCACTGTGCGGCCCTCAGGGCCGCGGCCTTCCAGGGCCGCGGCTCGGCCGGCCGAGGCCGCGGCCGGCCGCGAGATTTGACAGCCTTGGATTTTGGCACACCGTGCATTATCTTCTGCACTGAACTGAAAAATAAGGCATGTGCCTATCCTTCTTACGGACCAAAAATTGATATTTTTTTTATTTTTTACAAGAATCCAAGACCATTCATAGTTTTGAAAAGCCGTTAGAAACTCCAGGCTCTTGAAACAGTAATTCTGCCGTTTTCACCGTTTTTTTTCCAGACTGTGCATCCGTGGGATATTCTTTTAAGATTGTTTCAAATTCACCTATTGTGTTTTCAATCGACTTGCGACATGAGAACGCGAGACTCCGCCCACTTATTTGTGCGCGACCTGTCTGCGTCTCTTCAAATATCACTGTGTTCGCGTGGTCGCGCACAAAAAAGTGGGCGGAGTCTTGCGTTCTCATGTCGCAAGTCGATTGGAAACACAATAGCAGACATTCCATGATCAAAAAAATTTGAAAAAGTAGCTCGGTGACTTCTTTCCCTCGAAGTTTTAAGAGAATAGAATTGCTAAACTTTTCGATGCATTATATTGAACAACCTAATATTTTATTGCAATCTTATTGTCAGCCCGCCAAAATGGTCAAACGCGCTCCGCTAAACTCAACGCTATGCAATTTTCATTTTGGTCACCAAATTATTTCATTTCGATTATAAACTCAACGTGAAATGAAATAATTTGGAAACCAAAATAAAACTCGCATAGCTTTGAGTTCAGTGGAGCGCGTTTGACCCTATTTGGCGGGCCGACATTAATTTTTCTTACTTGTATCACATGGAGTCGATGTGTTGGTCACTCCTTCTACGCAAAAACAATTTTCAGGAGAACAGCCGTATTGATACACAGAAGACACATTTGTGTCACTGACCAATGTCTCCGAAACGTTTGTGCAAAGCCCAAAATTAGGACACCCATGTGGTGGATTTGACGTTGCAGCAATATATTCAATTGATTTTGGCTGCGTGATATAAAATAATTGGAAACAATACCACAGCAAGTACATCCCTGAAAACTATTATTATTGTTATTTTACAACGACTGTAACGCTTGGGAAAAGAAAAAATAAACCAAAGGGTCTGAACCAGTGATGCACGTAAATTCCGTTTCCACTTTTTAGCCCCTTCCGTATCCGTTTCCATTTCCTTCTTCCGCCAAAACCGAAAATTTTTCCGTTTCCGCTTTTCGCGTAAATTTTTACTTTTTCCGTTTCCGTATTTTTCAAATTTCATTTCCGTGCATCAACACGGTGTGCTGGCCAGAACGTTATTGGCCATGCGCTCCGCTAAGTGTCTGCGTCTCTCCGGCGAGAATTCGCTACAAAAACAAGAAGCGTACATTTTTTCAAAAATTATAAAAAGTACGCAAATTGCCGTCACATGTGCTTTCAAATTATAAAGTTACAGGTTTCTGTGCATGCGGCGCAACTTACGACAATTCAAAAAAATTTTCATTGAAAACGCATGAAACAATTCTGTTAATTCAACGAAAAGTTCTTCTAATCGACTCATTAATTTTTTCTTATGCGGAAGAGTACAAAAAAAGGAAGAAAATCACGTCAATTTATCGATTAATGCGATATTTCAAAAATAGTGACCGTAACCATAAAACTTTCTTTCAATGAGTAGTGCGAGGGGGCGCGTTTGCAGCGATGCACCGTTCAACACACCGTGACTAGAATTGTGTTCTCGGTAGTAAAAAAATCACCGAGGGGAAAAATGTCAAAAACCGGGGAAGTTCAACACTGTCACGTAAGTTTGCGGACAACGCTGTTATTCAAAATTCAACATTATTTTTTCAGAGTTCCGAAGATTTTTTGTTGAATTTTTTATCCATAAATATAATTACTGCCATGCCAACAAAATTATTTCAATAATATAATTGATATGATATTAAAAAATCTCAAAAATGTGGAATTTTTCCGCAATTTGCGCGGAAAATCAGAGTCATCCGCAATTTTACGTGACAGTGTTGAACTTCCCCGGCTTTTGACATTTTTCCCCGGTTTTGCGTTCCACGGTTTTGTGTTCTTCGGTTTAGTCACGCTCTCAATAATACCATAACAAATGAGTATTTTCCCACATAATTCAATTCGAAATTCAGCAACACGGCAAGATACAACGAAAAATCCTTCGCCAAGAGACGAAAAGAAGCTGCTGCGCCGAGTGGAGACGTTAGTTGGGTGTTTTTGTTTCAGAATTACGTGTATTTGTTTTTGCCCCTTTCCACAAAAAAACCTTTTAAAAAAGGCGTGTTTCTGCCAGTTAAATTTTCCAATCTTTCGTTCATAATTAGAATTTTTTGTCAATTCGGAACATATACAGACTAAGTTTTTGTCCAAAAACAGGATTTTTTCTCGCTTTCGCGGCTCTACATTTCTCCAAATAAACATAGGTTCACCCACTGTTTTGAAGAAAACCTGGTTATTTCTCACAGTGATGTAAAGCCTTTTGTGAACGTTTCCTCTGAAGCGGTGGGACTTGTCCTCAAGAAAAGCAAGTTCATTAAACACAGGAAAATGAAGAAGGCACCGTTCCTCACAGCAGTACATATACAAAAACGCCTTGAGTTTGCCAGAAAGAACGCACGAACCGACTGGAGAAAGGTGAGGATCAGGGCTGTGCGAAAAATTTTTCGGACGAAAAATTTTTTCGGTTTTTTCGGTCATAATTCGAAAAATTTTTCGGCCGAAAAATTTTCGGTCTGAAAACTTCGAAAAATTTTTCGGCCGAAAAATGTTCGGTCTGGAAACTTCGAAAAATTTTTCGACCGAAAAATTTTCGAAATTTTTCGAAAAATTGGGATGCGTTCAAGACGCGGAGTATGTGCGCAGAATAACCAAAAATTTTATGAAATTTTTTTTTCACCAATGTATTTTATATTTTTGCACCTATTTCAATTAAAGGAGGTGCCAACTTCTTGGGAAAGTTGCTTAAATTGTAGTATTGAATGGAGGATTTACAAACATCACATCGAAATCGCACAAAAAAACGATCTGGCTATTTTTTATAATAATAGCCGTCGAATCGAGACGTATGCCATATGTATTTGGCGCACGTCTCGAATTCGATGGCTATTCGCCATTTTCAAGCGGCGCACGCCCCGAATACGATGGCTATTATCCGTTTCTCATGGCTATTCGCCGTCTTCCATGGCTATTAGCCACACAGCTGCCGATTTCTGCCGAATACGTGCCGAAAACTCTAGAAATCCCCCAGTGACGACTATATTTTTAAACAGTTCCTCTGAAAAGTTGGCACCTCCTTAAAATATGCACATACGCAATTTGTCGTAGTGTTCAGTGTGTACAGCTTTGAATATTTAGTCAAGGCAAAACTTTTGAAAAAAAAATGCTTCCCACATCAAATATTTCTATTTACAACCAAAATGGTTGTGCAAAAACATTCAAAGTATGAGATTCCAGAAAAATTGATTTTTCAGCTAAATTACTTTTTTTTTTCATTTGAAAGCTATGACTTTTCTTAATTTTCGTTTTTCTTGCTGTTGATTTTGTTGAATGAATTAAATGAGAAATCGGTTTTGAACTGGATTTCAGGAAAAAAACAACATTTTTCGAAATTTTTCGGTTTTTTCGGGAAAATAAAACCGAAAAAATTTTTTTCGGTTTTTTTTTCGTCTTAAAAACTCGAAAAAAAATTTTTTTCGTTTTTTTCGGTCTGAAAATTTCGAAAAAAAAGTTTTTCGAAAATTTTTCGAAACTTATTTTTCGCACAGCCATGGTGAGGATTACTGTCATTGCCGGAAACAAGGTTTACAATCCCAGGTGATCTTTTCTGATGAAAAGAAATTCAATTGTGACGGACCGGATGGATACCGATCGTATTGGCATGATTTGCGAAAATAGCCACTCCGTTTTTCCCGCAGGAACCTCAAAGGCGGAGGATGCATGGTTCAGGTGGCGATTAGCTCTGTGGGACCAGTCAACTCTGCTTCGTTTCAAAGCGAATGAACCGAGCCGATGGTGCATGGTGCACCAAATTTATGAGGGTAACAAAAGTTACGACAATGTTGCACAGCTGAAGAAGGCGACTGTCGCGGCCTGGCTAACTGTGGACCAGAAACTTATTAACAACCTCTACCTACCCCTCGATTATCGTTTTTTTGAACTGACTACCAATCAGGGAGGCCATACAAGTTATTATATAACATTTTACTCCTCGTTTCTTTTTGTTAAAGTTGTTTTTTGCTATTTTTTATCGGGTGAACCTATCTTTTTTTGGATTTTTTTCAACGTGTTTTTTGAATATTATCGGCCCGTCACGTCGGTCAAACGCGCTCCGCTGAACTCAATACTACGTGGATTTCATTTTGGTTTCCAAATTATTTTATTTCGCGTTGAATTTACACGTGAAATGAAAAAATTTGGAAACCAAAATAAAATCCACGTAATATTGAGTTCAGCGGAGCGCGTTTGACCATTTTGGCGGGCCGACAATAAATGCATTTATTTTTTCCAATGTTTTTATTTTTAATATCACTTATGTGTATCAAAATGTATTCAAAATGTAGCTTTTTCTTTAATACTTCCCACTCTGCTTTTTTGCGTCTTCTCTTCGTACCAGTTTAACGCAAATAAGGAGGGTACGACAGAATAGAAATAAATAGAAACACTACAAAATAGAATTGCTACAAAAAAGAAGTGGAAAAAATAGAACTGAGCGAAATAGAAATGCTACGAAATAGAACGGCTACAAAATGGAAATGAGCAAAATAGAAATGCTGCAAAATAGAACTCTTTGAACGATGGAGCGCGTTTGCATTATTTTTTTAAATTTCCTCAGTTTTTCGTCGATTATGTATTTTTTTTTCTGAAACTGCATTGATTTTATACTTTTCTTCATTTTCGCTGTTGTTATTTAAGTGCGTAGGGTTGGCAATGGGTAGCTTGGGGAGGCTCCATCCTCCCCACTGCTGGGGAGGTGGAGGCTCCCCCCTCCCCACTGATGGGGAGGTGGAGGCTCCCCCCCTCCCCACCGATGGGGAGGTGGAGGCTCCCCACCTCCCCACTGCTGGGGAGGTGGAGGCTCCCCCCTCCCCACTGATGGGGAGGTGGAGGCTCCCCCCTCCCCACCGATGGGGAGGTGGAGGCTCCCCACCTCCCCACTGCTGGGGAGGTGGAGGCTCCCCCCTCCCCACCGATGGG
Organism: Caenorhabditis japonica; assembly: GCA_963572235.1. Classification (NCBI taxonomy): domain Eukaryota; kingdom Metazoa; phylum Nematoda; class Chromadorea; order Rhabditida; family Rhabditidae; genus Caenorhabditis; species Caenorhabditis japonica. The sequence continues at coordinate 642,751 of OY754347.1, forward strand.
GAGGTGGAGGCTCCCCACCTCCCCACTGCTGGGGAGGTGTAGCCTCCCCTCTCCCCACTGATGGGGAGGTGTAGGCTCCCCCCTCCCCACTGCTGTGTGTCTTTTAAAAAATATTAAGTTTTCTTCAATTAGCTTGCAAATATTATTATGATTATTTATCACATTTAATTAATAATTTATGAATTTAATAATGTGTCGTTGTTTAAAACCGATATTAGATATGTCAAAAAAACGTATGGCCAACTCATGAGTTTTATGACCCCAGAGATAGATTTTTACGACCACCACCGAACACAATAGTGTCATAAACACAGCAACTTCGGTTCATTTGCCCAATTCGAATAAATCTCAAATACAACCACTAATACAGCTAGTATTCTAGAGGCATCACGGTATTTTCTCCCTAATTGAAATTAAAATTAAAGAACTAAAACGATATATCGTGATTAAATTTTTTCAGATGACCGTATCTACTCTATTTTTTCCGGCATTCAACTTTCTGTCCAGATGGCGGATATTTAGAGGTTGCCGGTTTATTTCTCTAATTGTAAGCAAAACTTATCCGGACAAAAATAAAAAACAAAAAAACTTTTTAAATAAATGTTTTTAAAAATATGGAGCACGTATGGAGCACGCGGCTAATTTTTCATATACAGATTCAGCGTAAAATTTGCTACAAAATCCCGTAAAAATTAATATTGTGGCTAGTTTCCGATTTTTTTTTCGTGCCGATTTCTGTGCAAAAATATCGTTTTCCCTTGAAAATCTTGATCGCGCAGGCAGCGGTGGAGGATACAGTCCCTCCCCCTCTCTCCATTTTGTGTTGTCTCTCGCTCACTCTCGCTGTCTCGGTGTCTCTTTTATCGCGTCTCGACGGTCCGCCTCATTCAAATCTGTGAGGAGAAAACAGTGCTACTTTGGGACGGTATAACTCGAGAATTACGGAACAATTTTTGATAAAAATTTGACAGCGTACTCATATTGAGCCAAAGAACACATTCCAACTAAAAATATTCGGAAATTTTGCGTTTTGGGAAACTCATTGCGGTCCCTAAGTATGAAGTAACTTTTGGCAGCCATACAATTTGATAATTGTATTATTATTTAGTTCTTTAATTTTTTATTTAAATTAGCGATAAAATACCGTAATACCTCTAGCATACTAGATGTATTAGTGGTTGTATTTTAGATTTATTCGAATTGGGCAAATGAACCGAAGTTGCTGTGTTTATGACAGTGTTGTGTTCGGTGGTCGTAAAAATCTATCTCTGGGGTCATAAAACTCATGTGTTGGCCATTCGTTTTTTTTGACACATCTAATATCGGTTTTGAACAACGACACATAATATTTTAAGAAAACTAAATATATTTGAAAGACACATAAAACTTGGAAAACAGTACGAAAATAAACAATTATTGAATTCAAAATAAAAAAGTTCAATTATCGGAAAAAAAACTGTGAGGAGGGGGGAGCCTACACCTCCCCATCAGTGGGGAGGGGGGAGCCTCCACCTCCCCAGCAGTGGGGAGGTGGGGAGCCTCCACCTCCCCATCGGTGGGGAGGGGGGAGCCTCCACCTCCCCATCAGTGGGGAGGGGGGAGCCTCCACCTCCCCCAAAATGGGTAGCCCCCAAAAAGTGGGGAGCCCCGCTGCCAACCCTATAAGTGCGTAAATTATCTGAAAATTACTGAAAAAAACCTATAATAATCGAGAAATTCGAAGAATAATGCAAACGCGCTCCATCGCACCACGAGTTCTATTTTGCTCATTTCTATTTTGTCACATTTCTATTTCGCGCTGTTCTATTCCCCTTATTTCTATTTTGTAGCCGTTCTATTTTTTCCAGTTCTTTTTTGTAGCAATTCTATTTTGTAAAATCTAATCTATGTACTATTGATCTCACCAACTACTTGTTTCTTAATTACACTAACTACTAACTATTAACTGTAAATATCTTCTAACTTATATTGCTAATTGTTGAGTCAGAGGTTTAACTGCCCTTTATCAATAAATCATTCATTCATTTCTATTTCGCCTATTTCTATTCTGTCGTACCCTCCAGATGAGTGACTGCGTGGCATATAATTCGGAGGGTACAATGTTTCGGGGGTACAAGGAAGTGTAACTGATTGGGGGGGGGTACAACATTTATAACTTGGAGATGACTAATTCAGTGCTACCATACTTTTTGAGAAGAATCACGTGGTGGTACAATATGTATATCAATGATTCAGGAGTACAAACCAGAGGTATAAAACCGTAAATTTATCACCCGAAATCACGCATTTTGTACTTCGCGAATCACTTGTACCCGTTGTGCTCCCGAATCATTGTAGCCCCCGGATTATATGCTTGACTGCGCAGCTAAATGCAACCGATGGTAAAAAAATAAGACCACCATAATTGCAAATTTTCGGTCCGGGAGCAATTTTTTTGCTTTTTTCGATAGTTTTAGGGCAGTTTCAGATTTTTTGCTAATTACTTGTCGATTTTAATTGTTGATTTGTTATAAACACAGTTATATTTATAAAAACACATATTGAACCTAAAAACTCTAATTTTGGAACTTGAAAGTTTTCCCGTCGGGCCGACCAGCGGGAAATTTCCATTTTTCTTAGTCACAACCTGCGCATTTACCACATAATAGAGAAAGAACTTTTTGAAGTTTGGAAGCTGAAATGGAATATTCAGAAAATCACCCCCCCCCCCCTATACTAGTTCTAAATTGAAATAGCCAAAATAATATACTCCTAAAGTACCAAGTATTCAAGAAGCTAAAAAATTAGAAAAAAGTTGTTAAACTTCAGTTCATTGACATGTTTGAAAAACTTTGCCCCATTTTCCTCAGTAATTTAAAATTCAAGCGCAGTTTACACATTTTTAAATTCTATAGATTCTCATAAATAGTTTGCAAGCTTCAAAAAGTGAAACAAAAGATTTTTGTGTACACATGTAGTCCGCGTAGAATTCGGTTTCTGAATTGGAAATTTGGCGTATTTATTATGCTCTAACTAGGAAAGTAAATTGGGGCAGGGGTGTGCGGAATGGAATTCCGAAAATTCCGAGCATTTTTGGAATGAAATTCCGATCCGAATATTCCGAAAAATTATTTCGGAATGAAATTCCAATCGGAATTATTCCGAAAAATTATTTCGGAATCAAATTCCGATCGGAATATTCCGAAAAAAATATATCGGCATGAAATTCAAAGCTAGGATCCTTGAAATAGGAAAAAGAGATTTTATAGAGAATGGAATTGTATGTTTCTTTGAGTCTCGCACCACAATCTCACGAAACTCATCAATTTCCGAGTTTCGTTTGCCGGAAAACGGTCGTTTTCTAGTTTCACGGATCCGGCTCTGATCTAGAGGATTATGGTATATCTAATCTATCTTAAAGATACCAACAGTTTGCATTGCACGTCGAGCGGAATTATTTGACAATATTTATGTATTTTAAATTTACAAGCCTGTGGCTTGTTTAAAACGAAATTCATAGCAGATAAAGCTTGACCTGAAAAATACCCAACGCATTTTTTAGCTCCTAGATTCTGAAATCGATTATTCCGAAACACTAAACCAAGTTTGCCACCTGATTTTGCTACCCAAAAAACAGAACACACCTAACCAAGATTTCCACGTTGGGAATTTTTCGCCCGTCCGACCCGTTCAGGCACAGAGCCGTCCAATGCCCGAAAAACAAAAAAAATATTTTTTTTTTATTATCGGCCCGCCACGTCGGTCAAACGCGCTCCGCTGAACTCAATACTACGTGGATTTCATTTTGGTATCCAAATTATTTTATTTCACGTTGAATTTACACGTGAAATGAAAAAATTTGGAAACCAAAATAAAATCCACGTAGTATTGAGTTCAGCGGAGCGCGTTTGACCATTTTGGCGGGCTGACAATATTTTTTCGAATAAAACGTGAGTGCCACTCCGCACGGTGTGTTAATTTAATTTATTTTATTTGCTTTTAAATATACATAAATACATGACGAAGAGGAAAACCGAGTAGAATTATCGGGGCAAATAAAAATGAAATGACCGATCGGACCAGCAATAGTCCAGTTGGTCAAGTGGAAGGGAGAATTAGGATGACTAGAAGAAAAAATATATGACGAAAAGGAAATATTGCATCACTGAAATACACGCCTCGAGAAGAATAGTAGGGGATATTCTAATTGTTATAGCAATACTGAGTGAAGATCGATTAGTTCACTGTCATATTCTAGAATGGGTCTTATATATACATTATACAATTTAAAATAAAATGCCGGTGATATGGAATGGAATGCGCGTAGAAATTGTCAAGATTTTAGAATAACCAAGCTAGAAATATTATCTACATTTTGAACGGTGCACGGCCGCAAACGCGCCCTCTCGCACTACTCATCGAAAGAAAGTTTTATGGTTACGGTCATGTCTCATTATTATTCAAACTTATTGTTTTTTCAATTGACTTTTTTTTTTGCGCGACCACGCAAACACAGGTCGATTCGAAGAGAAGCAGAGAAAACATGTATTTTTTTTCTGTCGTTCTCATGCTGCAACTCGATTGAAAACACAATACGTTACTTTCTACATTTTTTTTTCCGCTCGAAGAAAAAATTAATAAGTCGATTAGAAATATTTTCTGTTCAATTAACAGAATTTTTTCATGCTTTTTCAAGGAAAATATTTTTTGAATTGTCGTAAGTTTCGGTGCATGCACATAAACCTGTAAAGCTATAATTTGAGCGCATGACGGCACTTTGCGTACTTCTTATTATTTTTGAAAAAATGTACGTTTCAACACTCCGTGCTCCGCCATTTCGGGCGTTTTCGAGCGGCCCGTCCGTGATGGAAAGCTTACACTTAACAATTAAGATGAGCGGGAGAAAAATTTTTCAGTTCCGGAAGACGGAACCAAAAAATGTTTCGGAAGACAGAAGACGGAATTCCGTTCATCTCTGGTCAGCATCAGTCGTTCGTGAACACATAACGTTTCGAAATTTTTTCGGTATTTTGCGTTATTAATTTTTCCTATCCGACGAAATAACGCCGTGCTTGCATTTGACATTTTAGCGTCTGTGCGTTGTTATGGAAACTCAAAAAGCTGGGCTGTTTTGTTGAAAAAAGCAAACGTATTAATTTTTGGCAATGAGTGATGACCATTTGAATAATAATGCTGATTTATTTTTTTGTGAATCTAAACGAGGTCTGAATTCGTTGCCTTCCACATGTTTCATTAGACCGAAAACGACTGGTCTTGCTAGTTTGTTTATTCAAGTTGTAATATTAATTACAAGTGCAACCACTATTATGTTTTTTTTTTACCACGTCGGCGGCTATGAATATACTCATTGGAACGAAAATTCAACAATTCTAGAGCCTGTCAATCATAATATTAATGCATTCAACGTAATTAAAACGGAGAAAGTAAAAGAAACAAATATTGATGTTTCTAAACAATCACTGGTATCTACTTTCGACCGGAATCTCAGTTTTTTAACAACCCTGACTGTAAGTAAAATAAAAACTGCTCGTTTTTTCTCTTCGGTTTGATTTTGGCACTTTGCGACTCAACTGCACGAATACTAACGGGGTACGTAGACATCGATTTTACAGCTTAATTTTTTTCCATCGTAATGAGAAATTTTTCCGCACGGCTTCAAACTTGCATGAAAAATTGCCTAAAATTTTCAGCGATGATTCTCTTTTTTTTTTGCACTCGAACACGCATGATTTTATTGGATAATCGTGATCTACGTTCAATTTACTATTGTCGGCTCGCCAAAATGGCCAAACGCGCTCCGCTGAACTCAACGCTATACGTAGCACGGTGATTCTTTTACTACCGAGTGCACAATTCTCGTCCACCAATTAGATTTTTCTGTCGCGATTTTCTAAATGACTTCGGATCAAGAAGTTGCTTGTCACGTTACTTTCTCTCATTATGGCGCATATGTTAAACCGAAATTGATCTGAATTTTTTATGTACAATTTCAAATGCAAGGCGATTCTTTTACTGCCGGCCACGCATTTCTAGTCCCCCGATTGGGTTTTTTCTGTGGTAATTTTTTAAATCACGTCTGATCAAAAAGTTGTCTGTCACGTTACTAGATCTCATTAGGGCGCATATTTAAAACCTGAATCCGCTCGTTTTTATACGCAAAATTTCAAATAAAACTGGTTTTCTGTGGTGGCCGAACTCATTTCCGCAAATTTTATTACCGCATTTTGCAAAAAGGGGGAGAGAACTCCGCCCACTTCATGTGATGAGAAAGTGAGAGAGTGCGAGGGGAGAGAGGAAATACTTGAGATCGGGATCGGGCGTTCCGATTTTTCTACCCAGCGCGTTTCTGGATTGTGGGGCAATATTGCGATTTCGGAGCGCGGATACTCTCGGTCTATTCATTCATGTTAAGATGGTCCCTTGGGTAAACGGGGAATCGATTGGTGATATCAGATTTGGCGAATAGTTAATAATTCCAGCCGAAATCGAAAAACAAAATGAAGCGAAAGTTAGAAAAACGAAGTTTTTGGATCTTTCCATGTTGAGTCCCACTCTTTTTATTATTGATTCCTATAGTTTTTTATGTGCTGAATTCGAATATGCAGTTGGTTTTCACGTGTTAGTTCCCCTTTTTGGTTTCAGTCAAAGTGGGAGAACATTTATCTCAATTTTTTCAGTGATGACCTATCTTTTTTATTTTAGAAACCAATAGAACAATTAATTAGAAGATCCAGGCCAGAAATGTAGAGCATTCGAAGCACTTTTAAGTACTTTCCTACCTCCTTAACTATTTTGCTCAAAACCGATTTTCTCGTTTTTTGCAATTTTGAGGGTGATGCCGGTTGAGTCCCACTGTTTTTACGACGGATTCGGATTCTATAGCCTTTTTTTGACTAAATCCGTTTTACAGATTTTCAAGTTATAATCCCCCCTTTTAGGTTTTTTTTTCACTTTTCTGGGTACATTTTGTACATTTTATGCATTTGTCAGCATCAATTTCATCTAGCAGCGACAGCGAGGAGGCAGTGAGGCGGCGACCATATGTAAGAAAAAGAAGCTCCGCGCTAGAGTGGCGGTGTGGCGCAGTGGTAAAACGGGTATATTCAAAAAAAAATTTTGCACTTTTGAAAGTTTCAGAGCATGTGAGCTTAGGGAAGAGATATGAGGGAAGAGAGTTCCAACAAGTAATAATCCTATTGGAGAAGAATTGATGAGACAATTTTGAACTGTTTCTGAGAGTGGAGCGAACAATATAAGGGTGCCTACGAAGGGAGGGAAGAGGAGATCGAGTGATACAAGTAAAATTGTGAATAAAAATTTCTTTGCTAACTATAAGCTTGTAAAGAAAAGTTAGATCAATAATAAGTCTTCGATGCTCTAAGGATTCTAGTTTACAGTAGGAGAGAGAATCGAAGTAAGAGATATATTCAATGCGGAATTTCTTGAAACATATATAAAGAAAGGATTTTTGAACCGATTCAACAGATTTCACCAGGTCTTTGAGAGTGGGGGAAAGTATTATAGAACCGTATTCAATTAGAGGTCTTACATAAATAATGAAACATTTGATGAAAGTGTCGAAACCCGCATGACGGAGCACATTGAAAAAAATGTTAACTCTTTGGTGAGCCTTACGTAAGACGGTATCAATGTGATTTGAAATCGGAAGGTCAGTGAAAAGGAATGGTCAGAGTCCCCCACTTATTCAATAATATCTCCCCACCCAGATGCTTCAATCACGGCTGGGGACTTATTCAAAATCAGTCCCCCACCACTTAAAATCAGTCCCCCATCATTAAAAACCAGTCCCCACTATTCAAAAATAGTCCCCAACAAGATCGTATTTTCCGGTGGGTTTAAGAAAAGGCCCCCATTCTGTCGTCAAATAAAATGCATTAGCATTAAAGAAGAGCCCCCCTCCCCCATTTTTGCGTCATTTTGAATGCATCTGAAGATTACCGTTCTCTGGGCAAAATTCCGAAATTTTTTATTTTTTTTTTCAAGTTTTTAACTATTTTCCATCATTTTTTATTGTTTTCTTTGTTATATGTAAAATTATTTATAATTATTTATTCGTGTTGTTTTAGGTTGAAAATAAAACTCGGTGATATAAAAACACTGAATGATATAACATTTTGCAACTGAAAAGGACGTTGTTCACTTGTTTATGGACTCCAATCTATGAAAAATAGAAGCAAAATGTGACAAATGCGTTAAACAAATGACACTTCGAAGCCGCGGATCATCCTACGAGGTATGAAATTTATATCAATTAAAAATCAAATATTTGTTGCATTCCAGTGGTGATGCCGTGTACAAAAATCTCCAAATATTTGAAACTTGTTTAATTGGATAATTCTGCTAAGAACGCTCAGAAAATTTAAAACCCTGGGACGAGTATTAGATGGTGGGGGACAGATATTGAATGGTGGGGGACTGTTTTTGAATTATAATAAAAAATTAAAAAAACGACCCCCCCCCCTTTACACTAGTGAGGGGGGGGGGGGGTGATTTTTAAATAGAGACGTTCAAATAGAGCACACCGGCGTCAGGTAGAAACCCCTACCCATTTAATACTGAGTGGGAGGGGGGGGGGCTGTTCTAAGGTTCATTACAACGTGGGGGCTCTATCAAGGTGGGGGGCTTTGTTGAATTATCCCGGTGAAACTTTCGGTTCGCTATCAGTATATGATGCGTTTTCCTTTTGTGAGCTTCAAATTGAACGATTATCGCGCGCAGGATTCACAGGTACCGTAGAACCTGTATTAGACTTGCCCCTTTATTAGAATTGCCCCTTTAATAGACTTGCACCCGAGCGAGGCCTTGGAACAATAGACTTGCACCCTCTAATAGACTTGCCCCTTTAATAGACTTGCCCCTCTGCATACGCAATAACTGCGGGGCAAAAATTGCGTACTTTCATTTCAATTTTTCGAAATTTTTTTAATTAGTGATGTTTTGTTTCGGTTTTTTTGTGTTTCAAATACTTGATTGAATTTTTTGAAATGTCGGATATTGATGAGGTAAATACTGAAGCTCCTGCCGGAAAAAAAGACTAAATTTCACATTAGATTTCAAGAAAGTGGTGGTCGACTATGCTTGCACAACGAATAACTGTAAAGCGGCTGAAAAATAAGGAGTTTCGAGAAAAAAACATTCAGCAGTGGAAAGATCAAAAATCGAAAATGGAATATGTCGAGGTCCGTGGGCAGATTGGCCGACTTCGACGGCGAATTGCCGTCGAATAGCCACGATTTAGGCAGCAATTAGCCGATTTAGCCGAAAACTCTCAGACCTAAAATTTTTAATTAAAAAAACTACCTAGCCTTTTCAAGTTTGAACAATAGACTTGCACCCTTTATTAGACTTGCCCCTCTAATAGACTTGCCCCCGAGCGAAGCTTTTGAACAATAGACTTGCATGCAAGTCTAATACAGGTTTTACGGTATCTTTGAACAATAGTTTTTGTTTTAAAAAAAAATACATAAAACCATCAATAAAGTTCCGTAAAAACTCAAATACAACAACATGCCCTTATATGTATTTAGGGACCGCAAAAAAAGAGGCGTTTCTTGGGTTTGATTTTGACACTTTGCAACTGAACTGCACGAATACTAATGACATATCCTTATATGTTGCAATTTTTCTATACGTAATCGACCCCAAGGAATCGATTGGTGACATCCGATTTGATTTGAAATGAGTTTTTACAACTGAAAATCGCAAAAAAGTAAAATCACTTTCGGAAAATTGGAAAAGGTCGAACACGCATCACTTTTTTTGTGATTCCGGCACATTTTGATACGTAGATTTTAATTTTACATCTTATTTTTCTCCATCGCGCTAAGAATTTTTCTGCACGTCTTCAAACTTGCATGAAAAATTGCGTAAATTTTTCAGCGATGACCCCCATTTTTTTATTTTTAACTATGTTTGTTAACTTTCTTTTAGATCAATCGGATCGGAAAAAATATTTTTTTTATTTGTCATTTACTATTTACTCGCATCGCAAACAAAAATTATCATTTCCAACGGATTAATGCCATCCAATCTTCAGCAGGGGCCACCAGAAAAAGCGCGCCGCGTGGCCGCAAACAAACTCCCCCACATCCAAGAGAAACGCACAACCAGTACTTCAAAATCGCGACTTTAAACGGTTGAAACTCGAGAACTAGCGGGAATTTCGACGAGAAAATTTGGGAATGTACTAATATGGAGGCGAAGAACACGATGAGACAAACGGTTTCCCGAGATTTGAAGGTTTTTCAATTCCTTTGCGGTCCCTACTTATATTGACCAAAACTTCGGTCTTCTCAAGCCTGCTTGGTTAGAAAATGTTTTTCCGAGTTTGGTGAGCAAACCTCTAAATACCCGGCAATTGTGATGAAATGAAACATTAGAAGAACACGCTTTTGTATTAGAGTTTTTACGGTATTCGTGGCTCTTGACCAGGGCTGGGCGTAAAATTTATTTTTTACGTGTTCCGTGAAACGTAAAATTTACGGTTTGAAAATCTAGAAATAATAACCATAATTGAAATAAATTTGGCCAAAAACAAAGAAAAGCAGCAGATTGGAAATAAGTCTCTAAGATTCCAAGAATGCATTATTCTGGTTTAGTTTCAGTATGCAACATCAAACAAATATGTTGAGCTTTTTTTTAAATTGTTTAGGATGAATCGTATTTAATTGAAAACACTTTCTACTTCTGCAGTATTTTTTTGAAAAAAATCGAGAAACACACAAAAATGTGGATTTTTTCTAACCAGGGCTGTCAAAACAACCCCGCGGCCGGCTCTCGGCCGGGAAAAAATGTCGGCCGGCCGCGGCCGGCTTTGAGAGCATGAATAAGAAAAAAGCCGCGGCCGGTTTTAAAGCCGAGTGAGATGAAACATCTCTTAATTTTCCGTGTTTATTTTTTTTCGAAATTTCTCGCAGATCAAAAATTTTGCGGCAGACCAGTGCAATTTTTCCATTTCTCACAGTACCCACGGCCCTCCTGCCGGCCGCGGCCAGCCGGATTTTTGACAGCCCTGTTTTTAACTTTACCGTTACGGCTCTGTCACGAGCTACGGACAAAAACGAAACATAACAAAAACTTTCTTGCCAACCTAATACATCAAACCCGAAAACTATCGCGAATGCGATGGCCCGCAGTCTTGAAGCCGTCGGGAAAGACAGAGAAAGCCGGAAGGAACGCATTACATGGAGGAAGACCAAAAGAAGGTTGAATAAACTCCGTTTCCAACAAGCAGCGAGCACGATTAGCCATGCATAGGTGAAACTGGCGATTTTGAAAGGGAAGCCCTCAAAAGCTCTTGGACCGGACGGTATATGCCACATGCACGTCCCGGATAACTGCATCAGTCTGATAACCAAGCTCTTCAATGCGTCAATCGACGAGAAGAAGGTCCCGGATTCTTGGAAGAAAGCTAACGTGTTCATGCTGTCGAAACCTGGAAAAGACCCGACCGTGATAAAGAGCTTGCGCCCGGTGTCTCTACTGTCCCCTGTCGCAAAAGTGCTCGAAAGGATTGTCCTCGAGAGAATTCGCGAGGAAATTTAATCGCCAAAGGACCAGCACGCTTTCAAGAAAAACCACTCCACGACGACGGCAATCACTGAAGCCACAAACTGCATTGTGGGTGATCTTAACATGGAGAAGCCGGCAAACCGTACGATAATGACCTGCTTGGACATGAAGGCTGCCTTCGACACAATCTCAGTTGCCAAGCTGCTGTGCGTAAGATGACATCGCCAACAGAAAAGTGTGCGGCTTACTGGGAAACTACCTCTACAAACGCAAGATTAGCGATTTCAATACGATGAAGTCAAATCCAGCTGGCTCCCACTGAAAGGAGGAGTGCCACAGAGGGCCGTGCTATCACCAAACCTCTTCAATTTCTAAGGGACGTGCCGACGATTCCAGACACCAGAATCATCACCTACGCCGACGACATGACTCTGCTAGTGCAAGATCCGCTGCTAAAAAAAGCCGACAAAAAATCCCAAGATGCGCTCGATTCTCTCCAAAGATGGTTCAAGGATAAACAATTGGATATCTCTGCAGACAAGTCCACCGTAACCATTTTCACGGCAGATACGAAAGAATTCAAGTACGATCCAGGACTGAAATGGGAAGGATCGGTTATCCCAATGCAAAACAAGACCAGGCTGTTTGGAGTGGAACTCGACACCTTGCTGAAAATGAATGGTTATGTGGAGCAAGTGAGTGCAAGGCTGGCCAAAGCAAACAACATCCTGAGAGGTCTGGCCGGCGCAAGACTATGCTCCGCACGTTCAAGGCGATCATCAAACCTTTTCCGACGTACGCTAGACCGGCGTGGCACCAGCTCATGTCTAAGACCCAGAAGACGAAGCTCGAGAGACAGTATGTCGGGGGCTCAAAGCTTGCTGTGGCCTAACCAAGAACACCCCCAGACAAATGGTCTACCATGAAACGAGAATACTGCCGCTGAGCAAGAAGCTGAAACTGGAGAGCGAGCAACTTGCAATCGCAGCCCTGAGGACGCCCGGCCACCTGACCAAAGACCTAAACCGCAGGAGACCAAAGGAGAGATCGTGTGGAAACAGGCCACGCACACCGCCACTTGGCTGCTTGGAAGTCAGAGAAGATGAATGGAGGAGAATGCGAGGCGACATGAAAGCTGTACAGAAGAAGAACCACACAAGGTTCGTGATGAGCTACCTCAGCAACCACTGCACTCACCCAATACTAGGCAGACAACCACCACCATTGAGCGAGGAAGAGTGCATATTTCCAAGGAATACCATGGTGGAACAGGCACGGTTGAGGGCGGAGAGATCTCTTCTACTCAAAAAGTACAAGGCAAAAGTGGAAAATCGCCTAGTGGCAAGTTGCATCAAGTGCAGTGACTATGAGGGGATTTGAAGCATTTCCTAAAATGCTACCCTGCCACGGGGTAATGGCGAATGCCCTTTTGAAAACATGCTCGATTGATAACACGCGCACGCCGCATGCGCCGAGTTCGACGGGCTAAAAAAAATCGTTTGAAAAAAAGGCAGTCGCCAGTAGCCCGTGCCCTACCAAGCCGCTACTCATGTCGAAACTATGGAAGGACCCAGTGGCCGCTGTCACAGCTCTTGGCTTGGCTGTTAACCCATTTGATCCGGGAGGAGACGCCGATCCGTGACCGAAGATTGATATAAAGAGTAGTTGTTGCACAACAACAACAATGTGTCTGTGTCAAAGGCGCATGGCGGTGGCAAACTCAGCACTTGCGGCCAATTGAAAACTCGCCGGGCAAGCGTTTAACCGCCTGCGCCACAGGGCACAAAAAGAATGAACGCTCTCGGGAAGTAGACCTGTCCGCCGCCGGCAGCATGCCGTTGCGTTCCTCTCTGGGTAGAGAGAAGGTAAAAAAAGAAACAGTTTTGAGCTGAGAAAAAATCAAAAAAATTTTTTTGATAGTGCCAGGCTTGTAAGATTTAAATAGATTTCAGCTTAACGACAGTAAAGACGATGACTTAAATGCATGGTTCCTCGACGCTGCTGTTGAACCAAAAGAAAGAATTGAGAATGCGTCCTTTGGCATTGAACAAGTGCCTATGACCACGGTGTTCATTTTAGTAAGTAATTTTTCAAAATTACAGTCTAATTGAAATGTTAAGTATATCGAATTTGATTGGTTGGAAATCATTCGAATATCAACTCTTGTTTATATTTGCATTTGTTCTCTTTGGGTTTTGTCAGGAACTTGTTTCATCTGCACAATACGATGCAATATACTGGATGCCGTATTGTTCAATACAAATATACTTATTTTTGCGGTTTTGTTTCAATTTGCTCATGCAGTACTTATAACTGCTTTAATATTTTTTCAGGTAATAAGAAAATGAATCAATTAGTTTGAAAAAATATGAAATTTATAGGAAGTTTTCAGAGAAAAAATACAAAAATAATTTTAGAAAATACTACGGGAAAAATCCAGTATAGCCACCCACTACAATATAGGTACCCACGCTATAGTATAGCCACCCACATAACTGAAAATGGGATTTTTCCGATTTTCTGTGGGTGGCTATTTTGAAATATATGGGTGCTTTTACTGGAATATATTATTACAGTTAAGCCACCCACTCAGTGGTAATGGGTGGCTATACTGGTTTCCTAGGGAATCTTTCAGAATAGCCAGCCATATATTTCAAAATAGGTACCCACATCAACGGGCTATAGAATAGCCACCCATCATTTCAGAATAGCCACCCATAATTCCAGAATAGCCACCCACGCGGCGGCGACTGTGGGTGGCTATACTATAGCGAGTCAAATGGGTACCTATTTTGAAAATATGGGTGGCTATTCTGTAATTATCCCAATACTACTTCCTATTGTAAAAACAAAAAAGTTGCAACGCGGTGTTTGCGTACTTTTAAATTTCGAACAAAAATGGGAACAAATCTCTTCATTTCCCATGCTATTTCTTTCATTGCCGTTTTAATTTCAAAAGTACGCAAACACCGCGTTGCAATTTTTTTTGTTTTCACAATATGCTCTAGGCTGTTTTCTTCACAAAACTTGAATTTGAGCTATTACTATAAGATCGTCTCAAAATTAATTGATTTTTTTGCTAAATTTTTTAAAAAGAGTTTAATAAAAACAAGAAGATAACAATAATGAGTCTATTAACCTAAAGTCTGTTGATGGAGTGATTGGATGGCTGAGGGACTGCTTGATCTTAGAGTTCCTAGAGCATTGCAATGAGGTTGACGTATTCCAGATCGTTGTCAGTGCTCGGGAGATTGTTGCAGTGACGTGGACGCACACACGCAACGCATCCAAATGAGGCCCAAAAAATAAAAAAGGCGCGCGAATAATATCACATTATCGGAGAGAAAAACCAAAGCAAAATCGTTAAAATTACGAAACTCTATTCACAATTATTCGCGCCCGTTATTTTTTCTTTCGGATAATGCGAAGTTATTCGCGCGCCTTTTTTATTTTTTGGGCCTCATTTGGATGCGTTGCGTGTGTGCGTCCAGGCGCGTTTACTCACTCCCTCCTTATACCCCAGTGAGAACGTGGGCAACATCCGGGTCCAATGCTCGTTTCGGGGGCTTTCTACGTTTGACCTGCTCGAATCTTGCGATGTTGGTGTTGAAGATATTTGCGGAGCAGACGATACTCGTTTCAGGCTGTGATCGATGAAACAACCTAGACATCAGTGACAAATTTTCTATTGGCCTGGATGTGATCAATTTTTGTTTGTGTAGTTGGTCGGGACTGATGTTCGTCCAACTTCCGAATTATAAATTCATATGCCATACAACATAATTACAAAGTCGATTTGTTCTTTAAGTACCGAGGGTACTTCGGATCACGGTGTTCTGCGTCTCCGAACGACTGGTGGTATTATCAATTCAATATTCTTGCCGGCTACAGTAAGCAGTGGCGCGAAACATCGAGGCTCCGCCCCATCAGGTCTTTTCAACTGATTTCAACTGAACGTGGATCAAAAAATGTGAGCGGGAGTGTCGCAGCAGGCATGTGTCGTTATGTCTGCGTCTATTATAAAACTTTCGCGGGCGCCTATGGTAGCCGGCAAGAATATTGAATTGATAATAAACCGTTCTGAGCCTGACAGTATTTGAGTCGTTTCCTGGCAGGCTGGATAAATAACCGAGCAATTTTTGTATATTTCTCTACTACTCAATTAGGCGGGGTGAAACCGGGGGTGAGGACGGACTCGAATCTGTGACCTATTGAATGGCAGCAGCCACTTCTACCGACTGCGCTATCGATGTCCACTAATCAATTCACAAAGGGTTGCGAGGAGTTAACCGCTTTCGTTGCGCGGTTCCATCGCGTGTGGTCCAATGAACGGTTCCTTGTGTTGTCCTGGACCCAATCAAGCTTTGAAGTCACTTACAACTAGTTTGCATCTGCTGCGACAAGCAGTGTAGGCTTCTTCTCAACTCTCATAGAAATCGGTCAATTCTTCCTGATTGGAGTCGACAACTGAAGCGTACACTTAAAAGACAGTGCAGCTTTTGTCGCCGATTTACTAGGAAAGTGAAGTAGGAGATCATGTGGCCAAAAAATTTGATTTCTTGGATCTGTGACAGAAATTGCTTTTAACGATAAGCCGACCATTTCTAACACGGAAATGGTGTTCCGATTTTGTAAGAAAACTCTGGTCCCGTTTCAATTCCTCATGTGTATTTCGGCGGCTCGCTTCGTTTCCGTTAGTCCCATAATGTCGTACTTACTTGATCGTCTTTGTCTCTTCTAGTAGCTCTGCGAGCCAGTCATTGGTGCCAACCGATCTGGAATTCAAAGTACACACTCTGTGTTAGATTGTTTTTTTGGCCGAGATTTCTTGTTCCGTTCCAAGTGAAGACGTCCGATAATTCATGATTAAATCGCCTCTTCCGACGTACTCTTAAATCTGCCGTAACAAGAGCATAGGCAGGATGCGGATTACTAAAGCGGTAGGTGATTCAGTTTGTAGAAATTCAGCCAATTTTTCAAAAGTCTGCTAAACCGAGGAATGCGCACAGGAAGAAGTATTCGACACTAGATTTGACCCGAGCACGGCAGTTTATAATTATTAGAAATCAGTCAGAATTGAAGAAGACGCAAATGTTGATTTTCTATGCCACGGAGAGGCTCATTACATGGTGAAAAAGTTTTCACCGGTAATGGCTGCGCATGCCGATTCGCAATCGCGGCGCAGGCGATTTCATGCGTTGAATTTTTGTTAATTTATCAAATAATATCCCCTTGAGAAAAAATTAAAAACTCATTTTAAATCAGCACACGGTGTCCCAGACGGGAAAAGCGCCGCTAGGAACAACTGCTGGCGCATTTCTCGTTCTCTCTCCCTCATCACCACAGCGCAGCTATTTTTTCAACGGGAATTTGTTTCTTTTTAGATTTTCAGCAAAACTAGACCACTTTTGGAAAATCTGTCATTAAAATATATTCTTCAGGTCAAACGCTTCATTTTTATTACAAAAACCACGAGATTGGTGCAGAATTGACGGAGGAGATGCATTTAAAAAAAATTAGAACAGAATTTTACTAAAAACTCAATTTTCTGCAACATAAGAATGCATTTCAAATGTCTCCCTTGTGCAGAATTTTCTCGCGAACATTTTAATACCACGACAAGCTCGAAACGTGCGAATTCGGTTTTTTTCTTGATGTTTCAACATTTTAAAAATAGCTGCGCTGCGGTGGTGAGGGAGAGAGAAGAGAGTGCAGACAGTTGAAGACATTTTTCCACTTTGGGACACCGTGCAGCAGTTAACAAAATTCGCTTTAATATAAAAATTTCTTATAAAGGATCACGGCGTGCTGACCGGAAAATTATTGACCATGCGCTCCGCCGAGTGTCTGCGTCTCTCTGGCGAGAGTTTGCAACAAAACCAACAGTATCCTCGCACTCTGCTTGTCTATGTCTCCTCTTCGTATCAGTTTATTATTAATTCAATATTCTTGCCGGCTATTCTCAGTACGGAGCGCTGCAAACGCGCTCCCTTCGCACAGTGGTGGACGCGGCCACGTTGGGGACGAGAGAGTGCAGAAAATTGAAAGAACCGTGGCCGATGTTTTGCTCTGATTTCTCTAAACCTCACTCCAAATGCATGCGAAATTCATTTTTCGATTGGAGCGAGTTATCAGCGTTTTATACCGAGTATACCACATGCACCCGCAAATATTTTATAATAGACGCAGACATAACGAGGTGACACACCCGCTCACATGTTTTGATCAACGTTCAGTTGAATTCAGACAAAGTCAGTTGAAAAGACCTGATGGGACGATACCTCGAATTTTGGCGCCACTGCTTACTGTTGCCGGCAAGAATATTGAATTGATAATAAAGCAGAAAAACGCTGCGCAGCAAAATGCGACCACGCTTAGGCGAAAATTTATTATTGAGAAAAACGCCCGCGCACTGCACCTTGCATGGGGAGACTAGATTCAAAATTCAGAGGAAATGGACAATAGAGCGCACTTGCACCGCGTCTGCCTGCGTCTCTTGTCTCGGCACACTCTCTCGCTCACTTTTTTTGAAACAGATCATTAAAATGCATTTTTCAGCATTTTCTCATTCCTTTTTTTCAAAAATCGCTCTGTTGAATGTAAGTAAAAAATTTTAGAATGTTTTTAAAACAAAGTTTATCAAAATTGGCCAATAATTACTTGTACGCTGTCAATTTTTTGTTTTTCTTTATTTTTTGCCGACATTTTTCAGCCATAGCTTTGAATTTCTGTGTTGAATTTTTTTTTTCGAGTCTAGGATCGTTCTGGAATACGGGATTCGACAAAATTTCTAATTTTCAAAAACGTTTTGGCACTTCAATCAACAATGAACAAGAAAAAAATTGAATTTGTATGTGATTTTAGCGATTTACATAAGAAAAGTAATTGATATGCCAGTTTTCAAGATAAGCTAAAAAAGAAATGGGATAAAGTACTCGTCGCACAATTTTTCGTAAGTTTTGCATTGCAATTGTAGAATTATGATTTCTCGCCAAACCAAAAGCTGGTTTTCGTTGAATGGCACGTAAAAATGTAAATTTCAGACAAAATAAATATTAATTGAAAGGGAAAAATAGAAAATATGAATTTTAGGATTAAAAAAATGCCTGCGAAAATAGAAGAACAACTAAAAATCGATAGGGTGCACGGAAGAATCGACCAATATTCGAAAAATTTGATTTAAAAACACTCTTAAAAAAATTTGCTACCTTTTAACAGAGAGATTTTTTCAAAAATGAAACGAGAAGATACTTTAAAATGCATTTTAATGCTCTGAAAAACATATTTTCAAAAAAAGTGAGCGAGAGAGTGTGCCGAGATACAAGACGCAGACGCGGTGCACGCGCGCTCTATTGACCAATTTCTCCGGTTTTTGAAGCGAGTCTCCCAATGCAAGGTGCAGTGCCGCGCAGTTTAAATTTTATTTTCCAACGTTCCGTCCAACACGCCGTGAGGTTCCGAAGAAAAATTAAACAACAATGTACAAAAAATTTTTCGCGTAAAATCCCGCGCGCAGACATTGAAAAAAGATTCAGCGAAGAGGCAGAGCCTATTTTTTTTAAATTAGCGCCTCCCGACAGGTGACAGCTTTTTTAAAACAATGATTTTTTAATTATTTTAATGGTTGGGAAAATATTGTGAAAACAAAAAAATAGCAACGCGGTGTTTGCGTACTTTAAAAATTCAAACGACGATGAAAGAAATAGGATGGCAAATAAAGAGATTTGTTCCCATTTTCATTTGAGTTTTGAAAGTACGCAAAGACCGCGTTGCAATTTTTCGTTTTCACAATAACTTAATGAAATTACAGAAAGAAATGAGCTGGCGAACATTGTCAATTACTATTGGATCATTTTTAATTGTGTTTTGTTGTTCTTTTCTCGGAACAATCTGCATTTGTCTCAATTATGCTTGGATACGATATATTGACTACATGAATGGAAGAAAAAAAGCAAGTTTTGACTAGGGAATTGCGTGTAGGTACACTTTGAAAAATAATCCAGGGTCATTGTATTATGGACCTATTCACAAAACCGGAAAAAAAGGAAGAAAAAGGAAAACAATTGCGGGAAAAATCGGAGAATGCTCCGATTGACCTGAAATTTTGGGAAATATTGGCAAAAATGCTCCTGTACACGCTCAAAAAATTTTGGACCAAAATAGATTTTAAAAATTTTCAGAAAAAAAATCGATAATTTTTAAAATCGATATTTTGGGCCAAAATTTTGTGAGCGTGTACAGGAAATTTTTTCCCAATATTTCCCAAAATTTCAGGTCAATCGGAGCATTTTCCGAATTTTCCCGCAATTTTTTTCCTTTTTCTTCTTTTTTTTTCCAGTTTTGTGAATAGGTCCATTAGGTTGTCTCAAAGTGAATCACTTCGTTTGTTGCTCGTGAAACTTTTTCCGTTTTTTATTTGTGCCGTGAATTTTTTAAGTGTCGAAAGTACAGTGCGCACGGCCTCCCAGGACGGCAGGCAGTGCAATCGCGCTCCACTGAGCTCGCTCCGCTCCTTTTGGCGCGAACTTTCGTTTTTTCATACAATCGTCCCGAGATCAGGAAGCTAGTTCTCACTCACTTCTCCAATCTGTACGCAGCGACGACGCGAGAGCCACAATCCAGATACAACCATCCAGATGAGCCGGAAATTCTCCAACATGAGGTCGAACACGCAATAGTCACCTCAAAGACGAACATTTCGCCAGGACCTGATCAGATTACAATGCTACAATTAAAGCTGGGAATTGAGAGCATAGCTCCTCATCTCACAGCCGCACTGAATCAAGTCCTCACGAACGGGAGAACACCGGAAGACTGGAAGACGGTGAAGATTTCTCTCCTTCCCAAGACCACGAAACCGAAGAAAGTGAAAGATTATCGTCCGGTTGCGTTGTCCTCAATCGTCTCAAAACTCTTCACAAAAATCCTTACGAGAAGGATCACCGCCAAAAGCGAGGATTACCTGGAAGAGTCACAAGCAGGATTCAGACGTGGAAGAGGATGCGCAGACAACATTCAAGTCGTCGCGCAGATGTGGGAAAAGTGCACCGAATTCAAGATTCCGCTCGTAGCGGTCTTCCTGGATTTCACTTGTGCCTTCGACAACGTTAATTGGACGAAGATATCCCAAGTCCTGAACAATCTTCAAATCGGAAGAAACGTGATTCGGGCCTTAAACAACTCAAACTCTTCGGCGATTGGAGAGCTGAACGTTCTGAACAAGAAGATGAGGTTCAAGATCAAAAGAGGAGTACGTCAAGGTGATTCGTCGTCTCCACTACTCTTCGCGCTGGCTCTTCAGGCGATCTTGGATGAGCTAGACCCAGCACCTTGTGAGGATGATAAGACCGGAATTGACATCAATGGAGAATCAATTCACCGTTTGGAATTCGCAGACGACGTTGTTTTATTCGCGAGCTCTGTGAAAGAGGCAGAAGATAGAGCAAATCGGATTGCAATGGGATGTCCCAAGTACGGCCTCAATATAAACCCGTCCAAGACGCAAATATTGATGAATAAGTACGTCACAAGATCAGATATCGATATTCTGAACACGAGGATTGAAATCTCCCAAAAGGTCAAATACCTCGGAAGAACGTTTGCGGACGACGGATCTCTCACTGAAGAAGTCGCTAGAAGGATTCGCGCGGGATGGGCTGCTTTCAACGCCATTCGGCGGGAGCTCTTGCAGTCTCCTCAGAAGACAAGAATAAGACTTCTCACAACAACTGTCATCCCAGCGATGACTTATGGATGCGAGACATGGACTTCCAAGGAGGCAGACACGAAGAGACTACAGAGAGCGGTTAGCAACATGTTCGAAATTGCCGGATGTGACCCACCAGACATGGAAAAGCAAGTCTTACGAAGAAAACTGAAGTGGGCAGGACACGTATCACGCATGAAATACGACAGATGGGCGAAGATAGTATCAGAATGGGATCCTAGGGGATCAGCACGACCACGCGGTCGTCCTCCGAAAAGATGGGCCGACGACATCAAGGATTCGATCAAAATCTTCATCCACAATGAGGCCCTCAGGGGCAACCTCGGGCACGGCCGCCGAAGAATTGGCATACTCGAGGCAAGACGAGCATGGTCCACTGTCGGAAGGGATCGTGTAACTTGGCGCAGCTTGGTTCGCAGTATCCAGGATGGAAACTGAGGTCGAACCTCACAAGTATCACAAGTATCACAAGTAAGTAAGTTCTTCTTTTTTTTTCCAGTTTTGTGAATAGGTCCATTAGGTTGTCTCAAAGTGAATCACTTCGTTTGTTGCTCGTGAAACTTTTTCCGTTTTTTATTTGTGCCGTGAATTTTTTAAGTGTCGAAAGTACAGTGCGCACGGCCTCCCAGGACGGCAGGCAGTGCAATCGCGCTCCACTGAGCTCGCTCCGCTCCTTTTGGCGCGAACTTTCGTTTTTTCAAATTTGTTTTCAATTTAGTACTGAAAATTTACTTATCGTCAATTATTTTGTCTTTCCAATAATTTTTTTTGATTCAATTCTCGGCGAAATAAAGAAGAAGGTGAAACCTTTCGAATAAGCGTTAAAGTTAAGAATTTGAACTCCTGTAGGAGAAGGAGATGCAGTTTGAAGTTATTAATTGAATTAAAAATACTTTCTTCTTCTAAATTGTGTTATATTTAGGGACCGCAACTCAGGTAACGAGTCAAACTTTGCTGGGCGACTTTCAAACTTTTTTAAACCTTTTGAAGAAAAAAGGGGAATTTTAAACTTTTCTGAGCCGTTTTCAATTTTTTTGTCGTCGAAATTGTTGTAAACTTTTTTAAACTTTTTTAAACATTTTCAAACTTTTTTAAACATTTTCAAACTTTTTTAAACTTTTTCAAACCTTTTCAAACTTTTTAAAGCTTTGTTTTCGAAAATGTTTGAACCTTCTAATTTATTGTTTTTCTTCCATATTTTTCCGCATTATCTTACGATTTTTTATATTTTTACGCTTTTTCAAAGGCTTATCTGTTGAAACAAATGTTTCGGGAGCTAAACTACATTTTTTTTCTCAATTTTCAGGAAGACTCGCGAGAAATGTTATCTCGACCCAAGCGGCTCCGTTTATCTTGCCGAAAAGTCTGTGAATTGTGGTTTCCTGATGGTAAGTAGGGTTCGTGTTTGTCACAAATTATGTTTATTTTTCAGATGAGACAAATCCGGATGAGTGCGATGGAATCGGTGACAATCCCATGGTAAATGAAGAAACTGAAAGTTTTTGGGAGGAACATGTCGAAAACACTGAACGTCACACTAGGATGGGATGGCGTAAAAATTTCAAGAAATTCCTCGTATGTCAAAATCGTATCAATAAATTGCAAAATCTAGTTACAGAACGAAATTATGGCCGTTTACGGCTTTGTGTTTGGACCTTGAAGACATCGAACGCTCAAAACAGGCGGCCAATGAGAGTTCTTGTGAAAGTTGTTAATTTAAGCTGTGATGACCAGGTAAGTATTACTAATCTGTGGGGCCTTGCCAAAAACATTATGTAGATAATCAGTCAATTTTACCAAATTTTCGGAAATATCGAAAACACAAAAAATCGAAAATTCGTCAATTGAATATCGAAAATAGCATACTTGTCGTGGGCAGGGCCGATTTGAAAATTTGAGGGCTGGGAATTTCAGCTGCCCGCGCAGTTATGTTATAATGCACGGCGTGTTAGGCATCAATTTTGTAAGAGTATTAAAAAAAAAAGCTCCCATGTCTATTTTTCAGCAAGAATGCATCTTCGGCGGCGAAGAAGGGGACCAATTCGAAGGAAGCACTCCAAGGAGGCGACGATGGAGCTAACCCGGCGTTTAATTGATCAAATACGCTGTTTTTATTTTATATGTTCAATTTTCTGCCATTTTGTTAACTTTTTGTGCTGAATTTTTAATAAATATGTTACGTTCCAGCGTAATTATCACCAAAAAAAGAAAAATTAATAAATTTCAAGAAAAAATAAAACTTTTTCAATCTTTTATAAGACATCCACAATCTTTTTAAAGATATTTTCAGTCTTTTTCAAGAATATTTCAAACTTTTTCAAGAAAATTTTAAGCAACGCTTATTTGTCACCCTAAAAAGTTTAAAAAAGTTTTCGAACGGCTTAGAAAAGTTTGACTCGTTACCTGAGAATGTGTTTTCTAAAACTGAAAATTTCCGAATATTTTTGGTTGGAATGTGTTCTTTGTCTCAATATGAGTACGCTGTCAAATTTTTATCAAAAATTGTTCGGTAATTCTCGAGTTATACCATCCCAAAGTAGCACTGTTTTCTCCCCAGATTTGCATGAGGCGGGCCGTCGTCAACGAGAGTGAGCGAGAGACAACACAAAATGGAGAGAGGGGGAGGGACTGTATTCTCCACCGCTGCTTGTGCGATCAGCATTTTCAATGGAAAACGGTATTTTTCCCTCAGAAATCGACACGAAAAAAAAATCGGAGAGTTACCACGATATTAATTTCAACGTGGTTTTGTAGCAAATTTTACGCTGAATCCGAATATGAAAAAAACAAGCCGCGTGCATTATATTTGCGACCTTCAAATCTGCGAAAAACTGAAGTTTTGGTCGACCATGTATCATTCAAATGAACATAAAAATGCTTCAAGTGAGTCTAGTGTTCTAAATTTTTGAATTTGAACTCTAAGAGGGTTTATCTTTGTATTCCATGAATAAAAAACTAGGGTCATCGCTGAAAATTTTCTAGAATTTTCACGGAGTAATGGCGACTGCCTTTTTTTCAAACGACTTTTTTTGGCGCGGGAACACGCGCGACGCTCTCGTCTTCTCCGTCTCGTCTCTTTTTTCGCTCGTCTTCTCCGTCTCGTCTCTTTTCTAAATGTTTGCATTGGCACAGTGCCCAAAATTTTTGCCGTCGAATGCGGCGCGTGCGCGTGCGCGTGTTATCAATGGAGCACGTTTGCACCAGGTCACTCGCCATTACTCCGTGATTTTTAGTTGAAGTTTGACGAGCTTTTAAAAAAATCGGAGAGTTACAGGACAGAAACTAATTTTAAAAATGAATTTCCCACACCTTAAACTGTCTGAATACTAAAATTAGCAGCGTGCCCCGGTAAACTCGACCACACGGGTCAAAAAAGTGAGTTTTATATTCGTTGTCTCCTTTTTCTGAGAAAATGGTACATTTTCATGTAAAACAGACTTGTTCATTAGATTCAGCATGGCCGATTACATCTGAATAGATAGTTTTGAGTATCATACTTCAATCCGGGAGCTCGGTACAGGCCCGTAAACATGCCCGCGCGAACTGAGGAGAAAAATCGTCTGACTCCGCCCACCCCTTTGCGCTCCCTAGTTATATTTTGTCTGTTTTTTGTCTACGTATGTTCAGGCCGGCGACGCGACGGTCAAACGGGCTTCATTGTATTTATTTGAACTCCGTACTTCGTGATTTTCATTTCGTTTGCCAAATCTGTTCTTCCTTTTTTTGTATGACATCCTACTTTTTTTCTTTGTAAAAATTATTTTTCCAGGCCAAATTCATTAATTTTTGTCCTAATCAGCCACATATTGCCCAATTTTCGCCAAAAAAATAATTTTCCATTTTTCGAAATTAAAAAAAAGTTCAACTTCATTTTTCTGGGTTTTTTTTCTGGTTCAAATCTAATTGCGGTGAATTGTTTTGAAGTTTTCTTAGTTTTTGCTCGAAAATGGCTGACTTCAATGAAATTTTTAATTGTTTCTCGCCGAAATTGCAATTTTTCCGTTAAATCGGTGATTTTCTGCGTTTTTCGACGCTTTTCCTCACTTTTTGCTCTTTCAAACGTTTCTCTACATTGTCTCCGCTTATAATTCTTGTTAATAACTTATTTTTCACGAGAAAACCGCGCAAAAGAACATCAGAGCGCTCATAGGCGCGGCGTCGTGTAATGCGCCAACACCAGAAAAGCGTCAGTGATTGATTGGCGCGTTGGGAGTCTGGGAGGCCGTGGTGCGCGTCATAATGATAAAAAACCCCCTTATTGTGAGGGTTCTGAGAAAACTAAGAAGTGGTGTTCAAAACGGTTAATGACATTTGATTCAGTATCAAAATTAACCCCCTGGTGCAAATTTGTTGAATATTAGGAAAAGTTTTCGGACGGTACCATGAAAATGACACTTTTTTGCCGCGTTATAATGATAGGACACCCCCAGAAAATGGGGCCTACCTGATGATTTACTCGATGTTTTGACGTTCCAAGCTTTCAATTTTTATTAAAAAATAATTTTTTCAATCATTTCACTCCTTTTTTCACATCAATTTTTGAGAAAAATTATTGAATTATCAATTATTGAAAAACTGGAACAACTGGATGAAAAACAAAATATAGTGATTTGACTGGTTGTGAGGTAATGTAAGGTATCGCACCGATCACCTTTCCTCTATCTCCATCTATTCCATCACGCTGGTATGTCAAAGTGGTCGTGCACCTAGTATCTGGTTTCTGAGGTCTCTTTGAGACCTACGAAACACAGATGCCGACGCCTAGACTTACCAGCTCATTTTGACCTACAATATTTGACCGGGCGCGAAAGCGCGCCCGCGATGCATCTCACTCACACTCTGACCTCTGCCCCTCTCACTCTCTCATCTCGTCACTATATAAGGTGACATTTCCCTTAATCTGGGCCGTTTTCTTAACCTTTTAACTTTGTTATTGCCCGCATCATTTGTTAATATAATAAACTCATAGGCGTAGCCGCACGTAAAGACCAATAAGATTACTGGTAGCAGCGAGTAGGGCCTTTAAAATATTTTTTTTCTAGGCTTAGCGATCCACCGTGGTCTTTAGGTTAGGTTCGCCTAGTTGCCCGCACATTTCCGCATTGCTATAGCTTGCCGCGTCTACAAAAGGCGCCTTGTATTCGTTGGCGTTTTTTTTTTTTCTCTTTTATTAGCATACCGGACACTGTGCCGTTTTGTTCACCACTCTGGTGAACACATTTTCAATTGGTGACTGGTTCACAATTTTTTTAGGTAAGAAAAGTGGGGGTTGCCACATGGTTTTACTTGCTTCATTTTCCTCAAAAAGGCAAGACGACGAACTAGCGTCAAGGGTTTAGTCGTGCGCGCGCACTCGGGGTCTCCATTCCAGTAGGCATTTGGATGGACGACATAGCGCAACCTCCCATCGTTTTACACGCGGCCGGTCAGATGTTCAGCAATTTTGTAGTCCCGTCCCTCCCCCGGTTTAATACTGTTCAGGATTTTCCAATCGTTCGTTTCGCGGATTTCAAATACGCAATTTGCGTCATCATGGTACATTGACATCGTGTTTTCCGATATCGACATCCTAACTACCAATTTATTCATTGGAAAAATCAGGTAACGAACAGTCTCGCGGTTTCGGCCAACAGACCCCGTAAGGGAACAACAACTCAGGAAGGTGGTGCGAACAGACAGGGTAACTTCACCCGGTCATCAAACCATATAGCCGACCAGAGGGAGGATTCGTCCTTAATACAAATTCCAAAATCTCACATTTTGAGCGAACAAGCTGATGTATTCAGGTCTGCAGATGCCCCAGACATCTCAGTCGTTTCAGGTATCGCCTCGCAAGCGGGCGCAGGGCCGGAGTATGGCGTAGAGCTCTCAGGAGACGTCCTGATTGTCTCGAGGATGGAAACATCCTGGCTCCAGTTTTCAGAAAACTTTCACGGAGCGAAGAATTTCTCGTCAGTGCACATGGCGAAAGGTCACCAGCAAGTCAGACTGGAAAGACAAGCTTATTGCAAGCGAACTCACCAAAGGACTCATCAATTTGAGTAGGCGGCAGAACGACAACAAGCCGTCAATACGCTGAAACAAGCGTTAACAAGTAAGTCAGTACTAGCGTTTCCAGACGACGTCAAAGATTTTCACAACTCTACGGACGCATAAAAGTAGCTCAAAAAGCATGACTCAGGCAAACAATGCTGGATTCGCAGAAAAGCAATGTGGTCATCGCACACACCAGTAAACAACTACTCCACGTCCACCGAATCTAGCACATCGACCAATATCATCGACGAGCAGAAAATATGAAGAAATTCGAACAACGAAGAATTCCCTTGCCAATCCAGCGACACCAATCGACACAATTCCGAAGTCTCGGGATCCACACACCAGGAAAGGTAAGACTGTCGGAAAACGGCACGCTCACCGTAAAAAAAAATTATTTTATCACCAACTTCTCAAGTCGTAATTGACTATTACCATAGCGATCCAGCCGCTTACGGGCATTTCAATACAAAAAAAAATTCTTCTGTCCTGAATTGTTTCAGTACATTGTCAACTGGACATAAAGAGACGTCAAAGGCCAACAGACGAGTAATACTCACGAGGACTCTGCAAGAAATGTTCCTCACATTTAATATATTTGAGAAAATCCGAGCGGATCTCGCAGTTACACTCCGAATTACTCCAGTAGACAACCAATTTTGCCCGAACATTGTCCGTGAGTTTTTTTTTTTTTTAATTTTCTTTTTCAGTACCTTCGTCAGACTCCAATATAGAAAGCAAAACTGTTCTTGAACAAATGGCGACTGAAGTTCGGATGTCTTGGCAATAATTGTTCGGTCACGCTAATCAGAGCCTTCAAAAAGTTTTGCGAACTTTCACGAGCATCCAGCTTTCGGGCGATTCCCTGCCTGCACCACAAAAACGACGCCACCAAACGAACGTGCCCGTAAATGCCGAAATATGCGTATGCGAAGCTTACACGAATTGAGACACATCACTTCAACTGGCGATCCATTCCACAACAGAAGAAACCCGTGTCGTCACCACCAACTACAAGTACAAAAAAGGATAACTCCTGGAAATTTCGACTCCCGTGCAAATGAGTATTTTGAGTTATCGACGTCAATTTACCTAAAGTCACAATTTTGAATTAAGAAGCCACAAAACACCGGACAAAAGTCCTAATAAAAGTTTAATTACAGACCAGTTGAAAAAACGAACATCAAATGCCGTCGAACGAATCGAAATCCGGCACAGTGAGATCCAGAAATCACGAAGACGAAATCCGTCTGGCACAAAATCCGGCCTCGTCGACACAAATCGAGGAAGTTTCACTGTCGCAGTCAACACAGGAAACCACAAATCGAGTACCCTGAATCAGATCAACTCACCAGAACAGCTCGAAATCCACCACGTGCGAAGAAAATACTACAACTACGGCTCGATGAAAAAGGATACGCAACGCGACACGCATCGCACCGCAACAGTGTCATGTTTCAAAGCAACTACAGTAAGATGTTTTGTTTAAAGGCGCATACCTCATTTTAGTAACGGGTCTCACCACGCCTGATAGAGTAATATTTTTTTTAAGGTGCCGCGTTCATTTTTTTTAGTGCTTTTTCGCAAAGTTTGGCTCTTGTAGAAAATCCCACCTCTTATTCCATTTTAGAATTTATTTTAGGCCTTTTCAGCGCACTGCTTAAATTAATTTTTTTTTTAGTTTTTTTCTCAGCCCATACCGCATAAAATTAATGCGTTTATGCACTTTTTTCTAAAAAAAAAAAAATTTTATTTTGCTACCTAGTTCCTGAGCCTGCCGCGCTCGCTTTAGAATATTCGTTCTCACGGTTTTCACACCACTCGTAAATTAATTATAAACTTTTAGCTATGATGACCGACGATAGCTCCCTGAAATGTTCAGCCGAGCCGGTCGGTGATGACGGGCCACTGCCGGGAAGGGAGGCATTATCGCTTGGACACTGTTCCAGACGGCCATCCCCACCCCCGTGCAACCCGTCTGAGGCCAAAGAAAAGTTTAACCATGTTTTTTTTTTAACCGCGGATCGGTACTCCAGCCAGACGCGAATGAAACCGACGTCAAGACCGCGGAGCCTACTTAGAACAAAACGTTGCAGAAAAATATGGATGACGGTACATTTTATTTTTTTTTCCGTTTTTCAGAACGCTTCGAAAATCACATCAACCAGGACTCATATACGCTGACTTTAGACCATGCACCGAAAAGCGCTACCGGCCTTGCCGAGTTAAAAGGAAATTCAACTGACGAATGACTTCCACAATACATCGATTGATTGGATGCAGCTGCTAGAGTGCCCTACCGACTGCGCACCACCAGAGGATACCATGCCAATAGTTTTATGGATGTTGAGGACGCACCCCGAACTAGAGTCAACACCATCTACTTGATTCAAACAGGGAAGTAATCCTTGTGCCTTGTAACAGAACTTCTAGCACATGTCCGACCCGACTTGCTCTTCATCCACCTGTCGCGCTTCTCGTACGACCCCAAGACTCACCGTCATGGGAGAGCACTTGCCAGGAGACGTGATCGTAGTCGAAGAGCTTCAAAGGATGCCCGGTCTGCTGCTGCCAGAAGATTTCCACATCAAGCCCGAGGAACTCCTTAATGATGCTCGACGCTCGGACTGGTTCATCACCAAATACCGGACCGAGGAGCGCGTCCTCTCAGAACACCAACCATTCATGGAACTTGACCGGGACTACGACATTACAAAGAAGAAGCGACGGGTGGCCAATGGCTTGATGAGACCGGTGCTCATCCGGACCCAGCAGCTCATACCTCTGCAGCGGAATCCAGGGATGGTCGTGGCTCTTCTCCCGCAACTCCTGCCTCTTCAGCTGGCTCGCGGAATCCGTCCAGGACATCACGGCCAACGCGTTATGCGTTTAACAGCTGCACTATCGCAAGGATGGATGGTTCACCCAGTAGCCTAGGAGGTGCTTCCATGGAAAGACTCCTGGCACGAGATGCTTCGAGCCGGATGGAAGTTTGCGACATCCACTTTGACTACTGCCACTACACCACTACGATAACTTTACTTTTGGTCAATTGAAGAAGTACACATACAAGCCACTTTGGAACTAACGGTTGGGTAAATTTTAAAAATATTTTTTTAAATTTTCAGTTGCCAACGGCGTTTATGAGTTTTCTATTCAATGATATGCTCAGCTGCTCACCAAATCATCACCAACTACCATCTCGTGCCGCGCAGCCGTCTATTGCTCCCACAGGAACTCCCCTGGAACACGCCATCGACCATCATACAATAGCTACGCATTCTCACCGAAGCATTACCACGCATCCGGCGAATATTTTGTGACTCAAGTCATAAGTCAACACCCATCACCCCGGAGATCAATTTCTTTCCGGGCAATTTTTCATCGATGACAAGTCGACGTGCAAACAATCGGGACCCACACTCAACAATGGCGAATGAAGTCGCCTTGGCGTTCAACCTAGCCACTCGGCTGATACAAGTTTTAAACAAAGTTTCAGTAAAATAATTACAGTTTACAGCAGTCAAACACGTACCACCCGCGTCAACCAGGCGTTTGCCAGCACTAAGGACTGAGCCCCAGACGACGTCAACCATCCACCACACCAGATCATCTATCAAAATTCGCGGCTCCCCAACGACCGTCAGCACATCAGAAACCTTGAGAACCAAGCGATCCGGACAATGCGCATCAAGCCGAACACCTCACCAACATGTCCAATGTCGAAGCGATGGAGCAGTAAGGCGATCGGGTGCTCACTTTAGGAATAATTTACCCCTCGCTCATTACTGTTCGCTCATTTTATTTTATTTTCTCTAGGTCGCATCTCCTCCCTTTTTTTCACTCCATTTTTTTTTCTTGAGGACCAGAGACGGTCCTACAGGTGGTGGGGAGGTGTAAGGTATC
This sequence comes from Caenorhabditis japonica, assembly GCA_963572235.1. Lineage (NCBI taxonomy): Eukaryota > Metazoa > Nematoda > Chromadorea > Rhabditida > Rhabditidae > Caenorhabditis > Caenorhabditis japonica. The sequence goes on from OY754347.1 coordinate 673,952, forward strand.
GCACCGATCACCTTTCCTCTATCTCCATCTATTCCATCACGCTGGTATGTCAAAGTGGTCGTGCACCTAGTATCTGGTTTCTGAGGTCTCTTTGAGACCTACGAAACACAGATGCCGACGCCTAGACTTACCAGCTCATTTTGACCTACAATATTTGACCGGGCGCGAAAGCGCGCCCGCGATGCATCTCACTCACACTCTGACCTCTGCCCCTCTCACTCTCTCACCTCGTCACTATATAAGGTGACATTTCCCTTAATCTGGGCCGTTTTCTTAACCTTTTAACTTTGTTATTGCCCGCATCATTTGTTAATATAATAAACTCATAGGCGTAGCCGCACGTAAAGACCAATAAGATTACTGTAATATACTCGGTATAAAACGCTGATAACTCGCTCCAATCGAACAAAGAATTTCGCATGCATTTGGAGTGAGGTTTAGAGAAAGCAGAACAAAACATCGGCCACGGCTCTCTCAATTTTCTGCACTCTCTCGTCGCCAACGTGGCCGCGTTCATCACTGTTCGAAGGGAGCGCGTTTGCAGCGCTCCGTACTGAGAATACAATTGCACATTTTGGAGAAATATCAGTAACTAGTAGATTCACCGTTCTTTTGAATCACCTGGAAGATTCTATTTGGCATACTGTTGGACAGGTTCTCCAATATGATGGATGAATCTCGCTCCACTCGGCTTCGACGCTATCTTTCAACTCGGAAATTGAGTTGTACTGTTTGCCGTTCTTGTAAACAGACCCCACCAGAATGTCCCAGGCGTTTTTGGTTAGATTCAGGTCCGGCGAGCACGCTGGCCAAGCGAGCACTTTGATCTTCTTCGAAGCCAAGAAGGCACGAGTACTGTTGGAAGGATTGACAGCATTATTTGGCGTGTGATGTTTCCAGACATATGGATTGTGAGCAAAATAGGTGATTTAGACACGTTCAGTTGTATTTCTTCACCAAAATCTTTTGCCGACTTCATGGTGTTCGGCACTGCTCTTGCAACATTGCTCCTATCTCGTTGTTTCAATTCTCTCGGTCATCCAGTGCGTTTTGCTGTTCCATATGTACTCAGGTAAAAAACGGCCCATTTGCCGCGAAATTTGCAACAGTGCCGTTTAAAACCCGCGGCACCCTTGCCGTTTTAGACGGCACTTTGCCATCCCTTTGCCAAACCTATGCCTCCTCGTTGCTGGACCGTTGCTGTACCGTTGCCCCTTCATTGCTATACCCGTGCCGCACCTTTGCTATACGCATGCCGTCTCGTTGCTAAACCCTTGCCGCCTCGTTGCTGTACCCTTGCCGCCTTGTTGCTAAACCCTTGCCGCCTCGTTGCTACACCCTTGCCGGCTCGATGCTAAACCCTTGCCGCTCCTTTGCTATACCCATGCCGCCCATTTGGTAACAGCCCTACAGGCTTATCAGCTGATTGTCAATCGACCAGAATCCTAGAACAAAAACTGAAATAAGACATTGAATGTTTATGAACCTTCAACGTCACAGTGAAAAACAAATTATCAAAAAAAAAGTTTCTTGTTATAATTGTGGCTCGTGGTCTTCTGCAGGTTTTTTCGTAAATGAAAATTTATCGTTCCGACGAAAATTTCCGTTTTTTTTTAATGTTTCATTTCCGATGTTCCGACGGGCTTTCGAATTCCGACCGAAAAATGGCAAAAGAACCTAAATGCCCATAAAAATCTGATTCTTCACAAAAACTATTTTTAAAAGTTGAGAAAAGGTGCGAAAAAATTTTAAATGACATATTCGTGTTTAAATTTCAAGAGCAAAGCATGATTTTTTTCGACACGGGAACGGTTTTTTTTCAGAAGTTATTTTGTCTCGGGACTGAAATTTATTCAAAAATGATGCCGCCTATTGTGAAAACAAAAAAGCTGCAACGCGGTGTTTGCGTAATTTCGAAAATGCAAAAAAATGAGAGAAATAGCATGGAAAATGGAGAGATTTTTTTCCCATTCTCGTTTGAATTTTAAAAGTACGCAAACACCGCGTTGCTACTTTTTTGTTTTCACAATAGAAACCGAAATTAAAAGATTCTCTTTCCAGAAAATTCCGACTTTTCGGAAATTTCTGGAAAAACCTGGTCCTAAGTTTCAAAAGAAAATTCCAGAATCAATAATTTTTTGCAGTCCGAAGTTCCACAGAAATTCCAGGTTTCTTAGGCATTTTATTTGTTGTATTTTTATAAAATTCACAGAACTTAAGGCATTTCATTTTGGTATTAATAGAAAATGCAAAAATTATCGTGTTTCTCACAATATTCGTAAATTTTCTGGCAAAATTCGTAAATGTCTTCGTGAAATTCGTAAATTTCCTTGCGAGATCCGTAAATTTCCTCGAGAGACTTCGATATAATTTATAAATATCACGAGGAAATTTATAAATCTCATGAGGAAATTTATGAATAATTGTTGGAAATTTACAAATCTAATCCAACCACGATCATTATTCGAATGTTATAATATTATCAAAAATGAAGTCTCAAACGACTGATTCGAATAATTATCGTGACTGGATGAGATTCTTAAATATCCTCGTTAGAATTTACAAATCTTACGAGGAAATTCGCAAATCTCACGTGGAATATTACGGATCTAATCCAGCCACGATAAGTATCGGAATCGGTCGTCTAAGTACAGCATTTTTTTACTTTGTACTCGCCATAAAACTGTCCATTCAAAGAAATATAAAAACATACCAGATGGTCGAAATCCACTTGTTGACGGCGAACTGATCCACGAATTCTTCATTGTGTCCGTCATGATTGCTCTCTGAATTTGAAATGTTCAAGTAATGTTTTTTTTTAACCAAAACTTACTATCAGCACGATACCCTTACCTCTGGAGTATGAAATCAACGCATATGAAGTTATTTATGCCGAGGAAACCAAGTTTTTATTAAGAGAAGAAGAACAACGAAAAAAAAACCTTCTTTCATCATTAAACATGAAAAACAAAAAGAAAATCGTTTTTCCTCGAATGAATCTCCATTAACAATATCAAATATGAAGGAAGGCAATTTTTTGTTTTTTCGAATACAGAAAATGTCGCAAATGTGAATGAATTTAATTGTGTTAATTACTATTATAAAAAAATTTCAAAACAACAATAATCAAAATTTATGGGCTAAAACAATTGCTTATAATTTTTGGCGAATTCATTGAACGTAAAAACTTAAGTAGAAAGTTATTTTTTTTTTAACAAAACCCTATTTCGAAAAAAAATACAATAGCAGCAGCAATGGCAAACTATTATTTTTGCAACGAATAAAAACAATAGTTAAAGCGATATTAATATGATAATTTGAAAGAGAAAAATCATTAAAATTGAACTGAAAAGGAAAAAAAACTGACTTTCGAAATAAACGAAGATTTCCCACGATCGCGCATGCGACACGCGTCACATCGCCTCTGCGTCTCCTACAGCCATAGTATATCCATGGTGCGCGGCTGCATCTATGCCCTATTCTTGCCGCACCCGTGCCGCTCCTGTGCCACACCCGTGCCGCAGACAAAGTGCCGCACCATTGCCACTCCTATGCCGCACCCGTGCCCCACCCATGCAACATGGTCTCCGTCAATAAAGTGCCGGACCCATACCGCGCCCTTGCGATTTTCATGCCGCCCCCTTGCTAAACGCGTGCCGTGCCTAAGCCACATCTTTGCCGAGCGGCAAAGTGCCGCACTCTTGCTAAACCTATGCCGCACCCTTGCCGTTTTTTACCTGAGTAGAGACCGCAACGCGGGTGGGCGGGGCGAGTGAAATTTTCCTCAACAGATTCGCTTCGCCACCTTTACCGTCCTGTACTACGGCTCCTGGGTATTGGATTGATAAAAATTTTTATATGTCCCTATGTAATCAACTGCGTAGAACACAATGGTAATATTCATCTTTCTTTAAAGGATTCATTTTTTGAGAAAAATACGGGAAACGGTCGGAATTCGAGAAAGAAGGAAAATATGGTGTTACGCAGGTCCGTAGCGCACGTTTTTATGAATGATATCGATAGATCTTGAAACGCTGAATCGTTTGAAAAAAAAACTTTGAAAAATCGCTCGTGCAAACATCATGAAAATTTCAGGCAAAATAGCCCAAAATTTTGTGAAAATTTTTCAGAGATGACCTATGTTTGTTATTATTTAATTGCATAATACACATCACACGGTGTCCAGGATTTGAAATGTGGGCGGAGCCTAATTTGCTGGTGCGCCAGCAAACTTTCAAGGCGCACTTTCGGTGCTTGCGCATTTTTCTACTCTCGCATTTTTTTTTGATTTTATTATTTTTCTTTCAATAAAACCTGTTTTTCTTTGTAAAATGTATGTATTGTATCTTTTAATACCAATAAATTGGCCAAACTTCGATTTTCGTAAAGATTTATCCTGCAAAAACACCAAAAAACTCGAAACGAATATTTCGAAATGGTGGCTGAACCAAATTTGACGTTTTTAGGCTTAAAAAATTTCTAAAGACCTCAGCTATAATTCCGTTGGGGCACACGTGGGAAAAAATGAAGAACTTATGCTTTTTTTCTCGAAAAACATGAAAAATGCCTCAAAATTTGAATTTCGCGCGAAAAAATCCAGTGGGCGCGTTTACTCGGCTCCGCCCACTTTTCAAATCCTCGACACTGCATCATTTTATGTTTGTAATATTAGGTTGGCAAGAAAGTTTTTGTTATTTTTTGCTTTTGTCCATAGCTCGTGACAGAACCAGACAAATACCCAAAGGTTATTATACTGGGTATATAAGAAACCTACCTTGTTGACATTATCATCCACTATTCTCTACTGCTTCTCTCTCTCAAACCCCATGGACCATATCCGTCCTCGACCGGAATCATCTACGACATGTCATTCTCTTTTTGTTTCTATCCAACTTGAAAGTGCCGGGGGTTTATCGCCGTTTGGTGCATATTTATGTGAAAATACAATTCGCATTTTGGTTGGAAAATTCGAGAACAAGGACTTTTCCCTTGACATTGCTTCCCGCTCTGGGTTGTCTATATGGTGGTCTCTCCATGGCGCGCACCACTGGGAACTTCTAAACGAAGGGAAAACTGTCACGGCCAGGCTTTCTCGGAAATTTCCGAAAAGTCGGAATTCCGATGGCGGAAATTTCGGATTCCGGTTCCGAGGCAGTTTCATTTCCAAAAAAATTTCCGATTCCGTTCCGAGAAAAAATGATTTCCGAAAATATTTCCGTTTCCGTCGGAAATAATTTTTTTCCGATGTCGGAAAAAAACATGTTTTTCTGTCGAAATTTGGTACGAAAAATCGTTTTTTTTTTTTTTTGGAAAAAATTCGACCATGTCCGAATTTTTCCTATTTAAAACACGAGTCTACGTATCTTTCCTCAATTTATTTTTTTTACTTTTTGTGGATACCGTAAAACCTACAATAGAAGAACCCCTATAATTAAAGCACCCCTATTATAGAAGGACAGTCTTAGGCTTCCAATGAAAAATAGAAGGACACCCTATAATACAAGGAACCCTATATTAGAAGGACACTTTACTAACTTAAGAACACCCACGATATGTCACAAAACAAGTTCATGAGTTCGGATTATCGACGTCTGTCGGGTGGTGTCCGTCGTTTGAAAGACGCCAAATTTGATAAGAACTTATTGGAGTGAATTCAAAATCATATTATCCATCTATGAGAGTTTCACCGCTCGCACACGGACCGTGCACTGCGGACTTTCCCGCACATCGTTTTGCGTCTCTCAAGTTCTCACGTAGAAAATACGTATTCCGCCGATGGCCTAGCGCTGCATGGCCTAGGTTCCGATAGGGTCCCAGTGGAAATTTCAGGGATTAATAATTGAAAAGAGAAGAATAGAGACAGCAGAAAAATTATTAAAAAATTGTTTTAAAGTGTACAGTGCGTAACATAAGTATAAGCGCACCCCCAAAAATGCATGGTACTGCGTTTGCATGCAATCTGAAGACTCGGGACCTTGAAAATCGTAATTAGCATGCAAAATTTCCCCAGGACTACATAGCCCAAGTTAATATTCATAACACTCTTAAAATGGGCCTGAAAAGTCTGAGAAAAGTACTCCTGCAACCGTAACATAAGTATAAGCGCACCCCACATAACATCGGAAAAACTCAAGAAAAACACAAGTTGATAATTAGTAGCTGTACCATTAAAGTTTATAACTCCATAATCACGGTTGGACATATAATTAGATACGCCTGGGATGTCTTAGTCAGTGTTGTTTTTGAATTCCTGCTCCAGGATACTCTACTCATAAAGAATGGCGACCTCCAGTGCAGCAATCGGCTAGAATGGTTTTTCTTGGTTGTGAAATCGACGAGGAATAGTCCCTAGATGTTATCCAATAGGTTCTAGTCCAGAAAGCATCCTGGACAAGTGAAAACATCGCGGTTTTTAATCTTGAGCCAGCCCACTGGCATACGTGGATGCGTTATCTTGTTGGAAGATGAGGCCATATCGACGGAGGAACAAGACGAGTTGCTGTTTTGGGATGTTCTGACATGAATTCATGTTGAGTAGCTTTTATACAAATGTTATTATTAGTAAATCAGAAGACTAAAAACACCGGGCACCATTATGCCTCTTCCTCCAAATCTTACGTTTTGAGAAATCGAATGGATCCTAGAAGAGATCGTGCCAATCGTATTCGTAACTACCCGCGTTGTTTGAATTTAACTTTTTCAATCAGAAAAACATAGTTGGAACAAATAAAGTTTGGTTTGAGAGTTTTAGTACCAAACAGTTACTGAATTCAAATTTAAGTCGAAACCACAAATTTTTTGATCGTTGGTGAGTTGCGGCGTTGGTCTCAATACAGCTCATTTGATATTGGGATCACTTTTTCCTGTTTTGCGATACGTTTGCTTGTAAACTAAAGCGTTTAGTTCTCATTTGGTGTCGTATCACGTCTTCAGAGAGCATGAAACTTGTCGACTGATGTTGGTTTTTTTCTGACAGACGGCTTTGGCGGCACCCCAAACTTTTCGTAAAGGTTCTGATTTCTCATATAATAGTTATTGCACGTCGTGGAATGATTCTGCAGCTTTACAATTACTCAGTTCGACCATCTGGCCGTGTTGAAAGCTTGGATTTGCGTTTTCTCGGTGTTTGACTGATTTGTGCAACTTGGCATGATTGAATGATCTTTTTCGGTTTTGTTTTTACTGTGAGGAAGTTCTTTGTTAAATTCTGAAGGTACGTGACAACACTCATTGCCTGTTTTCAAAAAAATTTTGAGTTTTTTCATCTGTTTTGGTAAGTGCGCTTATACTTATGTTACGGTTGCAGGAGTACTTTTTTCAGACTTTTCAGGCCCATTTCAAGAGTGTTGTGAATATTAACTTGGACAATGTAGTTCTGGGGTAATTTTGCATGCTGATTACGATTTTCAAGGTCCCGAGTCTTCAGATTGCATGCAAACGCAGTACCATGCATTTTTGGGGGTGCGCTTATACTTATGTTACGCACTGTACTGTTTGGAACACATATTTCGGGGATACTACGGTATAGAACTCACACGGAATAGAACTGATACGGAATAGAACTGCGCGGAATAGTAACGGCTGAAATGGAGCTGTACTAAAAAAACAACTGCACTAAATATAATTCAGGGCCTCACAATGTACAACGAAATAATTCTTCGAGTTGTTCGAGCGGTTCTGGGTCGGTACAGCTCAATTTCAGACGGTTCTATCCCTCGAACTTCTATTCCGTAACCGTTCTATTCCGTTTGAGTTCTATGCCGTAGTACCCCACCCCTCCCCCGTTTTTCAGTCGCCGAACGGCTGGTTTGATGAAAGCTTTTTCAGAAAAATGATTCCTTTAAAAGTTGTTTCTTCCTTTATCATGCTCCGAAAATTAGAAGGACACCCTATAATTGAAGGACACCCTATATTAGAAGGACATCATTTGAGGGGGGTTGAGAATAGAAGGACATGTCCTTCTATTACAGGTTTTACGGTAATTTAAGATTTTATGGGTCTAGTCAGCACGGTGTGTTGAAGCGAGGCTACCCCGAATCAGAACTGTTCCAAATCAGAACTGTCCTGAATCAGAACTGTTCGAATCAGAACTGTCCTGTATAAGAATTTCTCATATAATAGTTATTGCACGTCGTGGAATGATTCTGCAGCTTTACAATTACTCAGTTCGACCATCTGGCCGTGTTGAAAGCTTGGATTTGCGTTTTCTCGGTGTTTGACTGATTGTTTGACTGCGGAACATCGGAGCGTCGTTTGCAAACCTCGTTCGTGAACACATAATAATACAACAAATTTTATTTAAAACTTATACAGGATAGTTCTGATTTGGGGCAGTTCTGATACGAACAGTTCTGCTTCGGGACAGTTCTGATTCGAGACAGTTCTGATTCGGGAACGTTCTGATTCGGGGTAGCCTCTTTGAAGCGTATATTTTTTCAAAAATAATAAAAAGTACGCAAATTGCCGTCACATGCGCTTTCAAATTATAACGTTACAGGTTTCTGTGCATGCGCCGAAACTTACGACAATTCAAATAACTTTTTCATTGAAAACGCATGAAACAATTATGTTAATTCAACGAAAAGTTCTTCTAACTGTCCTATATCAGAACTGCCCCAAAGCAGAACTGTCCCGAATCAGAACTGTTCGTATCAGAACTGCCCCAAATCAGAACTATTCAATAAGCATGCTTACGGCCTAATATGGGTTTTTTTTTCATATTATGTGTTCACGAACGAGGTTTGCAAACGACGCTCAGATGTTCCGCAAAATTTCCACTGTCCCGCAGTATTCGCTGCGAGACCGCAGTGATAAACTGCGGAACATCGGAGCGTCGTTTGCAAACCTCGTTCGTGAACACATAATAATACAACAAATTTTATTTAAAACTTATACAGGATAGTTCTGATTTGGGGCAGTTCTGATACGAACAGTTCTGCTTCGGGACAGTTCTGATTCGGGACAGTTCTGATTCGGGAACGTTCTGATTCGGGGTAGCCTCTTTGAAGCGTATATTTTTTCAAAAATAATAAAAAGTACGCAAATTGCCGTCACATGCGCTTTCAAATTATAACGTTACAGGTTTCTGTACATGCGCCGAAACTTACGACAATTCAAATAACTTTTTCATTGAAAACGCATGAAACAATTATGTTAATTCAACGAAAAGTTCTTCTAATCGACTCATTAATTTTTTCTTATGCGGAAGAGTACAAAAAAAGATAGAAAATCACGTCAATTTATTGATTAATGCGATATTTCAAAAACAGTGACCGTAACTATAAAACTTTCTTTCAATCAGTAGTTCGAGGGGGCGCGTTTGCAGCGGTGCACCGTTCAACACACCGTGGTCAGGTTAATTTCCGATTTTTCCGATCGGAAATCGGAATTCCGTCGGAAGTCGGAATTCCGACGGAAATCGGAACGAGAATTTGAAATTTACGGAAATTCGGAAATGGAAATGAAAAATTCGGAATTCCGTCGGAACATCGGAAGAGAAAAATACAAAATCGGAAATTTCCGACGGAACTCGGAAGAGAAATTTTCATTTCCGAGAAAGCCTGGTCACGGCCGAGTACTACTCTGCCCAACTGCCCAGCTTAATCTCTCCCCGCCCAAAGGCCACATAGTGCACCACCTCCACGATAACACCAAAACCACATGTGGTGAAAACAACAAAGTTACTACTGGCAACGTTCAGCTGGACAGTTCTCGCTCACCCACCGTACAGCCCAGACATTTCTCCTACTGATTATCACTTGTTCTCGGACATGCAACGATCCCTTGAGGGAACTGATTTCAAAACAAAAAGTGATGTCGACAATTGGCTTGTGTTATATTTTGCATCAAAAAAGCCAAAGTTTTGGAGTACAGGTACTATGAGTTTGCAGAACAGATGACAGACTTCTGTCGATAAGGAAGTCAAATACTATTAATCATTCGATTTCTCCTTCTCTGAATAAAAACTTTTTCAAAACATAACAAAAACTTTCTTGCCAACCTAATAGAAATTTAAGACACTTTCTGCGATTCTAAGTTAGTTTTTTTTTCATTCAAAAGCCCGACTCTCAACGAATTTGGTAGTTTTTCCGCTTTTTCGGTATTACGCAAGGCCGTAGCGCAGGAGTTCTCATTATTATCGAATTCTACGCAAAATTTTGCATTGATAATTTAAAAATATCGAAAATCGCCTCGTGCAAACATATTTTTTTATTCGGTTTTGTTTCATTTAAAAAGTAGTTTTTATGGAAATTTGTGAATAAATCTTGTGGAAAACATGACAAAACAGTTTGATAGACTGTTGTGAAGTGTATTGTGAAAACAAAAAAATTGCAACGCGGTGTTTGCGTACTTTTAAAATTCAAACGAAAATGGAAACAAGTCTCTTCATTTTCCATGCTATTTCTTTCATTTTCGTTTGAAATTTAAAAGTACGCAAACACCGCGTTGTAATTTTTTTTTTCGAAAAGTGATCCAGTTTTGCTTAAAAATCAAAAAAGAAACAATTTCCAGTTGAAAAAATTGCTGCGCTGCGGTGGTGAGGGAGAGAGAACGAGTTAGCAGTTATTCCTAGCGGCGCCAGCAGTTATTCCTAGCGGCGCTTTTCCCGTCCGGGACACCGTGATACATATTTTTTTTGCTTTGATTAAACTTGTACTGTATAAATTCGTTATGGAAAATAAATAAATTGTATCATTAGCTTCGATTGAAATATTGCTCCTTGTATTGGTTCAGTAAACCTCACCGATCATTGCGTTAGTATCTCTACAAGAAGCTAGCGTTTATAATGTTCATGTTTCCACTTTTGTCAATATGATAAATACTTCAAACTATAAAATTTACATCGAGTTAGAATCAAAAAATAAAATAAATCAAAAGTACACCGAATTTTCTTAATTTTGTTATAATTTCAGTGTTCTTTATTCTATATGTGTTCCTGGAGGAAAAAACCACATCTGCCCAACATGAATAATCTCAAAAACGGAACATTCACAATTACTGCCAAGAATATAGATACTGATATTCCACTGGAACGATTCGACGCATTCTAGCAACACTTTAAGCAGATGCAATGTTTCTCTGTTTTGCTTTCAGCAATTAATTGTTTTAATAAATGCAAGATTTTCTGAATAAAAATGTTAAAGGTATTGCCGTAGCTATTAAAAAAAATGTACAAAAATTTATTTAAATTCAAATTTTTGAATAAAGCATCGATTTCAATTTTTACAAAAAAAAAGAATATTGGGAAAACGAGAACGACACTTGAGTTCACGCTTTTTATTGAAAAAAGAAAGAAACAATTTGACAAATGAAAAGATTTCTTGCCTCCTATTTTCACGTGAGTGCTACTCCGTCCCGAATAAATTATAGCACACAAAAATAAATTAATATAACAAAGTAATTTAAAATGTTTGTAACTTTAAAACCTGAGGGGACTTTTGAAAATCAGTCGCTTCTTTTATATAGTTAGTGGAAAATCCCTTGAAATCGCATATGGCCACTCTCAAATTGTCTATTGCAATTGCTGAACGTATATCAGATTTTTCACTGTTATGAGCAACCAAGTAAAACTGAAAATTAATCATGGTTTTTGAAGTAAACAATGCTGCGGGCGGCGGGAGACACATGTACTACTCTAACTAACGAGTGCTGAAGGGTCAGGCTGTGGGAACTGTCTTAATATTTGCACCCGTGGATTATTTTGCTTCCTGGATCGATTTTTCATAGACTCTACCTGAACAAGACGCAAAAAGCACAACAAGATGACAAGATCATAAAGTCGATTGTTCTCAAAGTACCAAAGGTACTGCGGAGCACAGTGGAGGCCTACCGTTTTCTCAACGCCTCTTGAAAGCATTGTTAGGCGATTAGGGGTGGTCGAGTGATGTAAAATACAGATATAATAAATTTTCAAACGTTCACACTTTTAGACTAGCTTAGCCACAAAGGTCACAAAATGAGAGTTAGTGTTCAAAAAAAAACAGTACCATAGAGGATTTTTTTGGATTCATTAGGCTGCTCAATAAGTTTTGTCCCTTTTTGACAATGTTTTATTAACTCAGTAAGGAGTCTTAGGGGAAATTACACATAGACTCCACCATTATCAACAACGGTCTGCCAGCAAGTAAACAACTTGTGGATACAATACTCCCAGAATATAGAAAATTTTATATTAGTCTGTGTGTTTGTTTGTGTGTCTCACACACGAGTTTGCAGTCGACAAAATTCGATCTCGCGACCTTTCGATTGACGTTCAAACGTGCTAACCACTATACCACAAGGGTCACGAGAATTTGAAAAAAAAAAATAGGGAAAAGAAATCATTGCCATTACTAGAAAAAAAAACAAAAATAAACATTTGACGTAGGCGACTTAGTTGCCACAAGCCGCAGGCTTGTACTCCCAGAACGTAGCAGCCTGCGTCGTCAAGAAGGTGGTCAACACAGTTTTGACCTCGTCACTTGTTTTGAACTTTACTCGCTGAAGATGATGCTGAAGATGGGAAACAGGTGGTAGTCAAAAAGTGCCAGATCCGGATTGTAAGGCAAATGTGGAAGAACATGCCACCCGTATCCGGCAAGTTCAGACTCAGTCGCTTTTGACACGGTTTTGTATCATATTATCCGCTATTAGCTCCCAATACTCAACTTTGACCGACCACCAGATTGATAACATCACCTTTGAAACGCGAAAATTGGGCTTCGGAACATCCTCTGCCTTTGCGTCTTTGCACGGCGCGGCCAAATCGACGTGGCCGAGGAAATTGCGAAAACTCGGCCACCACATTTTTAATGCATTCACGGTGTCCCGCACGAGAAAAGCGACGCCGGCGATCGAGAAAAGAGACGCCTCGGCGTCTCTCATCTCTAATGCGTGCAGGTGGAGCGCGATTGCATCGGAACTCGCCTGGAAAATGTGCGCCATAAAAACACGTGGAAAAAAAGAAAATGAATGGATTTTGTGAAGAAAAAACAAATAAAACAGACACTAAAAGGTTCAAATTGATTTTTGAGTTAGAAAACTGTACAAAAAAAAATTCCATACTCGTTTAAATGACACACCGAAGTTTGATGTGTTATGAGGCTCTGTAGCTAAGGTAAACCCGCATTCTTTGTGAATTTCTTGACTTGTTTGTTCAATTCACTTCTACAAAATATGAAATGCACAAAAAACCCACATTTGATATCAGAAAGCCTGAATTTAAGGGCTCGGAATATGAATTTTAGGATACTGTAGCCCATATTCGCCAAACAAATTATTTTTTCAAAAATCGGCTGCCTTACAGAATTTTGCATTTTGAATGCGGTTATTTTCCGCTTTTGATCAAGTAAATTGGTTGAAAACTACCGAAGTTATTAATAAATCAAGTTTTGCACTAAAACTCGAAAAAATGGGTCATTTTTTGAAAATTTCAATAAAACAAAAGCCTGGTTCAAAGATTCGTTGCCTTGCAAAGTTTCTAAATTTGTTTGCGGTCATTTTAAGATGTCACACGAGTTATTAGGCCTCCAACTAATTGAGTTATTAATGTTTGAAGAAGTTCCAGTAGCACTAGAGAGTACTGTATGCGCACAGAAACCTTCCTGACGTCGCCCATTTCTTTTGTAATTTTTGCTGAATGATGAATATTGTCTTAAATAATACTTCTAAACGAAGTATAATGATATGGAAGCGATATTATTGAAAATATAGGTCCAATCTACATAAATCTATGGAAAGTGCATTTTTATTATTCTGGCGCATTTTTCATGCTCGTACGTCCAAATGACTTCGTAAAATAGTTTTCGAGTTTAATTCCAAAAAGAACGTGTAAAAAAATTATGGTTTTCTTGCTTTTAACAATTATGGAAATCTACTGTAGAGTCTGATCAAGCACCGTGCGAGAGAGCGAGAGGGTGCCAGACGAAACAGAAAAATGCTGGCGCACATCGCGTGCGGGACACCGTGTGCATTGCGCGCGAGATGCAACTTTTAAACTTTGTTTTTTTGCTAATTACTCCTGTTTTCTACTTTTTTTTGTTTTTATAATTGTTAAAAAAAAAACATAAAATCGTTTCAGTGTATCTCACATCCGACTTGAAAGCCGATTCTCGTCATCCACTGCGGGTCTACACGTGAAGTGAGTTTTTATAAATTGTTTTCTTGAAAAAAAGTTGGTATAGTCGGCGAATACATCATCAACCTCGCTCTACTGCAAAATTCCTGTAAAACAGTGTTGCACTTGCAAGATTAACTAGAATTCTAGTTTTATACTTCTTTTCTACGGAAAATGACGTATCCATGACAAGTTGCAGTTAAAATTTGATTTTTCGCTTCAAAACTGGTGCACTACACTGTTGAAATTTGAAAAGTGCCGTAGAGCGAGGCTGATGATGCATTCGCCGGGTATATATCGTTTTATTATTTTATCAAAACGTACTCCAGGCAAATATCTTTCTTTTAATACCAAATTTATAAAACGTTATTACTTTATCTTTGGAAAAAATCACAAAGGAAAAGTCGAGGAAGTTCGCAAAGACCAAGCGACCAGGTGGCGAAAGATCATGGGACCCCGTCAGATTCAAGAATACAATCACCGAAATGCTCACGGAAAATCCACCAACATGCTATGAAAAACTCAGGGAGTCGATAAGGAGCGCTGCCAGCACAGCTACGAATGCAACTCATCAACTCAGCAGGATTTCCGAAGCAACGAAGAATCTGATGTTGTCCCGCTTCCAGGTGATACACGCCGGACAGACGAAGATCCAGCAAAAATCAATAACGAAGTTCGAAGATCTCTGGAAAATGATTTGGACAAATGGCGAGAAGTCAAAAGTCTCGAAGCCGTGGTGAAAGCAAGAAGCTTGAAGAAAACGAAACGAGCACTGACACTCAAGTCCTCCCCGTTCACGAATTTAGAAAGGCCGGATGGATCAGCGACATACAATCGTCCCGAAATCAGGAAACTAGTTCTAACTCTATTCTCCGATCTGTACGCAGCGACGACGCGAGAGCCACGATCCAGATACACCCATCCAGATGAGCCGGAAATTCTCCAACATGAAGTCGAACACGCAATAGTCACCTCAAAGACGAACATTTCGCCAGGACCGGATCAGATTACAATGCTACAATTAAAGCTGGGAATTGAGAGCATAGCTCCTCATCTCACAGCCGCACTGTACAGTTTTTTTCATGGAACGTCCAAAGTAAAAAAAAAACGCAAAAAAAGACAAGAAGAGGCGATCAAAGTAACTTGGTTTTCGCGTTTTTTTCCCTTTGTTGTTTACCGTGAAACAAGCAAAAATTAATAACGCCTATTTTCGTCTTTTTTGCGTTTTTTTTTACTTTGGACGTACCTTTACAAAAATTCCGAAATTTTCCAACTGCTGACTAGTCATCAGTGTTCTGGAAATTTCACAGGGCGCAGAAAACAGTGATCCACAGTACCTTCGGCACTTGAAGAACGGCTCGACTTTGTAATCTTTGTTTTAACAAATAGACTCCTTAGGTTCGATTACATATGAACTAGTTGCAATATTAAACGTTTGTATTCAGTATTAGAGTGGCAGACCTAGGAATGCCCGAAACCAAAATAGGCAGAAGAATCTTGTAGCCCCGCCCCCTTTTATTGCGCTACCTACATATGTTGTTCCCGGAGGTAGCTGTATGTGCACTGTGTTCCAGCGATATGCATTTTTTGCAGTAACAGAACGTAATATAGATGGGCATTGCACAAAAGAAGAAACTGTTTTCATGGGATTTGTGAATCGTGACCCTGCAAAACCTATTTGTAAACCCTTTTTTCAAATGAAACTACCAAGACACAAGCGAATTGTGGTCATTTGCGAGGGTCTAAAATATTGAAACAGTAGAACATTGAAATTTGGTGTTGCGTTAAATTTTGGCGATTCGAGAACAGCAATATCGGTTGAATCTAAAATTGTAGACACAAACTGCCCATTTGCTCGAGTTGGTCGAATATCGTTGGATCCAATCAATGGATATCCATATCCCCTGTTACGCAAAGTCCAGGGTTTCTTAGTAAGTCCATGGTTCAAATAGTTGCATGCTGTATCTGAAAATAATCTCTTTAGTCATAGAAAGCTAGAAATCAGTAAAGGTAACAGTAGAGTTGGGGCAGTTGATGAAAAAATAAATGTGTTTTTGTTTTTAAAAATGTAGTTTTCAAAATACCCCAAAAAGCTTTCTCATTCTAAGTGATTTCAAGCCTATTGCTACGGAAGTAGAGTAAACCCCAAGTGTTATTGCCAGCTCACGGGTACTTTGAAACTTCGTTTTTGTCAAAGTGATAATGACATGTTTTTGTTTAATAGAATAGGATGGATAGAGTGAATACATGAATAAATATGTTATGATTAACACTGCTTATGTTGAGTTTGTGTTCGGTTGTCTCGAAATAAATTGAATCTTCTTTCTGTTTATATCCCCCATTTATTGAAGCATTTTTTCCGTTTATATATTAGGTTGGCAAGAAAGTATTTTTAGAAATCAAATGATCAATAGTACTTGCTTTCCTTACCGACAACAGTCTGCATGTTCTGCAAATTCATAACACATGTCCTGCAAAACTCTGGCTTTTTTATGCAAAATATGGCACAAACCAATTTTCGACATCACTTTTTGTTTTGAAATCAGTACCCTCGATAAATCGTTGCATGTACGAGAACAAATGATAATCAGTAGGTACAAGGTCTGGGCTGTACTGTAGCTGAGCAAGAACTGTGTGTGAACGTTGCCAGCAGTGACTTTGTTGTTTTCGCCACATGTGATTTGGCGTTATCGTGGAGGTAGTGCACTCTGTGTCCTCTGAGCGGGGAGAGATTGAGCTGGGCGCTGAACTTTTGCTTTTGGGCAGAGTAGTACTCGGCCGTGATAGTTTTGCCTTTTTCCAGAAGTTCCCAGTGGTGCACGCCATGGACAGACCACCGCACGAGACGGTGATGAACCTCCGGCACTTTCAAGTTGGATAGAAACGAAAAGAGAATGACCTGTCGTGGCCCATACTCCCAGGGGTCATAAAAATAGGGGGCATCGTGCTCAAAGGGGGCAAAGTCTCAAAGGGGGCACCGTCTCATAGGGGCATTTGCAGCTGTCTCATAGGGGTCATTTCAACAAGTCTCATAGGGGGCATTTTGCTGAATGCTCAGAGGGGGCACATAAAATCTCATAGGGGGCATCGAGACTATTTGTTTGGTGATAACTTATTTTAAATTCATTTTTCTGTCAATGAAGGCTGCGATTTTTGACGATTTTCTCTCTTGTTTCCAAAAACTATCAAGCCTGCTGCGCATTCCTAAACTGACTGTTCATGCATTTCTTTGGTTACAACTTGTATTTTTTTATTTTAGTATAGTCGGCGAATACATCATCAACCTCGCTCTACTGCAAAATCCTTGTAAAACCGCGTGGCACTTGCAATATTAACTCGAATTCTAGTTGTATTCCTTTTTTTCAACGGAAAATGACGTATCCGCAACGATTTGCAGTTAAAATTTGATTTTCCGTTTAAAAAAAAAACGCACACTGTTGAAAATTGAAAAGTGCCGTAAAGCGAGGCTGATGAATTTACACGTGAAATAAAATAATTTGGAGACCAAAACGAAAATCGCATAGCGTTGAGTTCAGCGGAGCGCGTTCGACCATTTTGGCGGGCCGACAATAGAATAACCTCAAAACCATGTCATGTCCAAATATTGTCGCTTTCTTCGGTATGATACAGCCTGGACGGTGCAGTTCAGAAAATATGGTTTAAAAAATACAAGTTGATCCGATGGGGTCTGAGGAGGGAGTGAGTAAACGCGCCCGGACGCACACACGCAACGCATCCAAATGAGGCCCAAAAAATAAAAAAGCGCGCACGAATAATTTCACATTATCGGAGAAAAACCAAAGCAAAATCGTGAAAATTAAGAAACTCTATTCAAAATTATTTCGCGCGCGTTGGTTTTTGTCTCCGATAATGCGAAATTTTTCGCGCACTTTTTTATTTTTGGGCCTTATTTGGATGCGTTGCGTGTGTGCTACCGGGCGCGTTTACTCACTTCCTCCTCATACCCCAGTGCCGATATGTTGTAACCAAAGAAATGCATGAACAGTCAGTTTAGGAATGCGCAGCAGGCTTGATAGTTTTTGGAAACAAGCGAGAAAATCGTCAAAAATCGCAGCCTTCATTGACAGAAAAATGAATTTAAAATAAGTTATCACCAAACAAATAGTCTCGATGCCCCCTATGAGATTTTATGTGCCCCCACTGAGCATTCAGCTAAATGCCCCCTATGAGACTTGTTGAAATGACCCCTATGAGACAGCTGCAAATGTCCCCTATGAGACGGTGCCCCCTTTGAGACTTTGCCCCCTTTGAGCACGATGCCCCCTATTTTTATGACCCCTGGGAGTATGGGCCACATGTCGTAGGTGATTTCATTCAGGACGTGTAAAATCACCTTTTTGTTTTAACCTTTTGAAAATATAAGGGTTATCTGCGGGAAAAACATGTTTTTATTTTTGTTTTCGCGGAACGTACGCAGCAACCGCGAAAAAATTGAATTTCATAAATTAAGACTGAAACGTAGGTGTCTGCATGCCGTGGATTTACTCTTTAATGATTCACATACTCTAAGAGATTGTTTTCTTTACGAGTTTATTTCTGGACATTCTGCGGCTTATGCTTAACGAAATTTGTGCAATGCAATAGGCGCGGACAAGGTCAAACACTACACAACAGCCTGTTTTTAGTTCCATTGGTTTAAAGAAGGCCCATACTCCCAGGGGTCATAAAAATAGGGGGCATCGTGCTCAAAGGGGGCAAAGTCTCAAAGGGGGCACTGTCTCATAGGGGGCATTTGCAACTGTCTCATCGGGGTCATTTCAACAAGTCTCATAGGGGGCATTCAGCTGAATGCTCAGAGGGGGCACTTCAAATCTCATAGGGGGCATCGAGACTTCTTGTTTGGCAATAACTTATTTTAAATTCATTTGTATTTCAAAGAAGCCTGCAATGTTTGACGACTTTCTCATTTGTTTTCAAAAACTATCAAGCCTGCTGCGCAGTCCTGAATTGACAGCTCATGCATTGCGTTGGTTACAACTTGTATTTTTTTTCAATTTTAGTAATTTCAGTTTAATTTTTAGTGGCCTATTGCAACGAGTGTAAAAGTGTTTGCAAAAACTCCACGCAGTGTTTTCTTTTTGCAATTTTGAGTCTGTGTTGTGAAATAAAAAATTAAATTGTATTGATAAGAAAAATAAACTAATTAATTGAGCTTTTTTTAAAATCAGTCAGAGCATTCTCCGAATTTTATCGCTGAATTTTTTGCTGGTTTTATTTTTTACTTTTTTTGCTGGTTCTGTGCATAACCTCAAAGCAAATTCGTGAAGATTTTGGACACTACTTTTAAAGTTTTTGATTTATCGAAAAGCGTAGCGACACGTTGCTGCAAGTTGTGCGCCAGCAAAATGAAAAAAATTGTCTCCTCTCACGCTGCCAAGAGATGAATCGTGGCGAGACGCAACATTTGCTGACGCATAACTTGACACGTTGTCTCGCTATGTCACGAATCCATAATAGAAAAACCTCGAAACCATGTCATGTCCACATATTGTCGCTTTCTTCGGTATGATACCGCCTGGACGGTGCAGTTCAGAAAATACAAGTTGTAACCAAAGCAATGCATGAACAGTCAATTCAGGACTGCGCAGCAGGCTTGATAGTTTTTGAAAACAAATGAGAAAGTCGTCAAAAATCGCAGGCTTCTTTGACAGACCAATGAATTTAAAATAAGTTATTGCCAAACAAAAAAGTCTCGATGCCCCCTATGAGATTTGAAGTGCCCCCTCTGAGCATTCAGCTGAATGCCCCCTATGAGACTTGTTGAAATGACCCCGATGAGACAGTTGCAAATGCCCCCTATGAGACAGTGCCCCCTTTGAGACTTTGCCCCCTTTGAGCACGATGCCCCCTATTTTTATGACCCCTGGGAGTATGGGCCTTTAAAGAAGAAGACTACGACCTTTTGAACAAACCAGATTCCGGTCCAACCCCTTAATATTGACGACAGTATCCAGAAAAAGCTGGATGAACAACCCAGGCTGCATGTTCGTGAAGTGTCTTCGGCATTTTGACTTTTCAAAAAAACTGTCTACCGTCATCTGCGACATTGCTGGTATATAAACAATTTCAAAGAAATTACTTTCACAAATCTTCAGTTCAATAAGTGTTTGAAAGGTTTTGTATGAATGGTAAAAATAATTGCAGGTTTTCAGCGTTCTTTTAGGCATTTTACCCAATTTTAAAACCAGAATATTTGGGGTATTCTGGTGCACATGAACAGTTATGAAAATCGCGTTTTTGCTTACCATCAAAACTGCAATTTAGCAAATCGCAATAGTCGTCGGAATTTGGTTTTAAAGTAGTTGTCGAGAAATACTTCCTGAAATAAACATTTCATACTACAACCTATTATGATAACCTTCGGTTTTTGGTTGCCTGGATGAATTCTTCATTTGGATAAATGGGCGAAAAAGTTGTCTGAAGATTTCTGAAATGTTTATAAAAAATGAAACAAGTTGTGAAAGTTGTTATTAACCATTTTTATTTTTTTTTTGGTTAGTGGAAGTTTTCAGTCTTGTGTAAATTTGTTCGCTTTGTGAAACATTTTGGGATACTTTGAAAAAGAGGGAAAACATTATCATCCGCCCCAGGACTGCGGAGCAAAGAAATTGAAACTACTGAATTATTTGAGAAAACATTAAAAATAGACAAAATAAAAAAAAATTAGGGGGCGTATTAGGTTGGAAAGAAAGTAACTGTCCGTGGCACCAACTAAAATACATTTCCATTGAAAGTAGACTGTCCAAATACTCGGAAAATTTGTTTTATATGAAACTCTGGTTTTGGCACGCTCCACCCCCACTAGCTGCTGGATTTGACCTGTAACCGGATTTCAAAGAGATGCTGATAGATCAAAAACCCATTTCTACCGTAATTGGATAAAAAAGCAATGTGGAATCGATTCAAGAAGAAATCACCGAAAGAGTGTTTCAAAAAACTGGAAAACGATAGGAATCCATTTTTCGGGAAATAAAATGCGCAAAATGGTGATTTTTGTATGAAGTAAGTGATAGACGCCGAGAAAAAATTTCAGGAAAATGGTTTTTTGTTCCAGGTTCCAGTTTCTTGCATTCAGTCTCCGAAATCAGCACTTGAACCGGGACGGCAACGTCTTGGCATGCAGGGCAGGAAAACAGATAAGGCTCCGTCCAGTGAATCTGACTCATGCTCAATACAATGTATCTCTCGTTTTCAGTCCGATTTTGCTATTATTTTAATGTTTTCATTTACATAAAAATAAACGAAAATTGAATGTGTTATGCCGCATTTCATGGAAAGTTCTCGGTCGCTAAGCACGCGGAGCTGATTCTCATTTCACCCTCCAATTTCTTTGTGTACCAAATAAGGGTGAAATGAGAATCAAATTTGGGCGACCGTTGATATTTTTTTTTGTTCCAAATTTGCTCTCAACCCGTCCGCATTTGGCCCAACTTTCATTGTGGCGAATTGCATGTGGACGCGGATACTCACCACTATACTACCGAGGACACATCAGAACTGCCTCTCGAGGGTCGTGAGAAGTCAGCGGAAAATGCAAGAGAAAGTGAGACATTTCCATATTTTGTAAATGTGTAAGAGTAAAGAAGTTGTAAGTGTAAGACAGAATTTGTAAGTGGTTAATTTCCACCATTTTTGAACAGTATTCAATTCGAAAGTATTCTTTATTTCGACAATTTAGGAAAAAACTAAATGACTTCACAGAATTTGACGCTTCTTGGCTATAAATGTTATGAAAACTTGACTCCGACATTCAGAAGCAGTGTCATGATTCAAAAAATAATTTAGAAAAAGGTGAATTCGAAGAAAATAAATACTCTGCCATTATTTCCTCATTGTTTTCAACGTGGGGGTGCCATTCAATTAGGGGTTCCGTTCTAATAGATTTTTTACGGTATGTTTGTTTTGATAATCGATGGGCACCCTTCGTGTCGACACGAACTCGAGTCGATAATCGACGAGCGCCCTCGTTTCGACACGAAATCGGGTCGATAGTCGATGAGCGCTACCGTGTCGATAAATTTTCCCTGTCAATAATCGACTATGGAACCTTAATTATCGGCTTTATCAACTGACTTCCAAGTTGGCATGTTACTCTATTGATCAGTTTTGCTCAAGCGCATCATAATAGACTACTTTGAGAGTAAAGGATATACTATTTAACGGACTATAGACTTACCTTAGACTCAACAATTTTTCTGACTGTTTTGTTTGATGATCACTGATGTCTGTTTTTTTTTCTTGTAAATTTTCATTTGAAGTTGTCATATTAGTGGTAAAATTTCGCGACGTCGTAGAATTTAGCTTTGTTTTTGTCGATAAACTTGAAAAATTACTATTTGTTGTCAGCTTCAATCGTTTTTCTGACATTGAATTGATAATTTCAGAGTGACATTGACCAATGTATGCAATTTCATCAATTACAAGAAACTTGTTTTTTAGTTCATTTTTCCATTGGGGAACAATGTTGAGCTTTAAAAATAAAAGTTACGGAAAACAACAACAAACAATTTTTGTTCTCACTGTAAATGTTTCATTTATGGACCTATCTATTTCGAAGACAGCGAGAATTTGTTTTTCTCTCAATGATGACTTTACTTGATCTACACAGTATACATTGCTGTTTTGATTACCTAGAAAAGTAGTTTTAAAAATAATATGAACAAAAAAATATTTACCATAACCAAAAGCACAAACTTGGATTTTAACTCCCCCATTGGACCAATAACGAAACAAAATCTTTAATAGTTATCTGAATATAAATTAAGTAAATAAACCCACTTTTGAAAATCCGGTTTGGCAAGGAATGGGATCACTAGATAACATTGAAGTTCCTTGCAACACCAATCCGGCTGGAAAAGTAGGAAGTAACGTTGGATCAGAGAACAAGTTTTCTAGTGTAGGTATAGCACCTGCAAAAATTGTTTGTCTAAAATTAGTTTTTGAAATCCACCTTTTTCTATAACTGCCCATCGGCCTGCTTCCGGACCCCATTGGCAAGAAAATTCGTCATTAAAATCACATAGAAGTTGAGTTGAACTTGTTATTGGAACACCAGTTCTTTTGTCTTTCATAGGCTTAGTTTTATTTCCAAATATGAAAATGTCGAACGAACTTTCAGTGGTAGTTTTCCAAGTTCTAAAAAAAAAGGTTAGCACTGTAAAAAATTTCAAAAAGGTTCCAATCAATAATTTTTTTGGGCTCTTTATAATCAATTCAATACTCTTGCCGGCTACAGTAAGCAGTGGCGCGAAAAATCGAGGCTCCGCCCCATCAGGTCTTTTCAACTGAATTCAACTGAATTCAACTGAACGTAGAGCAAAAAATGTAAGCGGGTGTGTTGCTCGTTATGCCTGCGTCATTATAAAACTTACGCAAGCGTATGTGGTAGCCGGCAAGAATATTGAATTGCTAATATTGCGTTTTCAATCGAATTGCGACATGAAAACGGAAGTCCGCAATCACCGTTCTGTCTGCGTCTCTTCAAATATCGCTGTGTTCGCATGGTCGCGCACAAATAAGTGGGAGGAGTCTCGCGTTCTCATGTCGCAAGTCGATTGGAAACACAATAACAATTTTCAACTTCTTAAACCCGTGTCACTATGATGAACATGATGAATAACATTTTCGATAAAATGAAAAATTTATAAAAGTGTTGAGAGGTACTATTGTTTTAAAAACGTTTTCACCTCCAAAACCGCGTGAACTTTAAAATCAGGCTCCGCCTCGTCACGCGAATTTCTACTGTTTCAAATTTCTACAAACAAAAAGTGAAAGAAAATGAAAATTGTATGGAATTCGCGTGAAGATGCGGAGCTTAATTTTGAAGTTCACGCGGCTTCGGAGGTGACAACTTTTTTAAAACGAAAACAAATGAAAATTTAAATTTAAATTTTGCGGGAAAGTTTCCACGTCACTCGAGAAAAAAGCGCGCGAAATGGCGTGTTCAAAACGTCGTTACTGCGGCGCCACAGCAATTTTTTTACTTGTTTTCTTGTGGGTTCATATCTTCTGCATGATTCTAAATATTTAAGCAGTATTTCCCTTTTCATTTTATGCAGAAAACGTATTCCGCCAGCGCCTCGTTTTTAAAATCCAAACTGTTTCAACTCTGTAACAACCGCGTTTCCTCAAATCTGTGCGAGCAGTGGAGTGCATTTTCACGGTGTACTCTTCAACACTCATTGTAAATGTTTGTTTTTCTTGTCTGAAAGAGAATTTACTTTCGGATCGATTAATTTATTATTTGCTGGATATTATTTATTTACTAGCAGAAAAAAAACTTCAGAAATGTCTGACCAAATATTCCTCATGCGCGCCTGTTTGGGATTCTCCCCTACTATTCACCCTTCCAATTGTGAAAACAAAAAAAAATGCAACGCGGTGTTTGCATACTTTTAAAACTCTAACGAAAATGGGAACAAATCTCTCCATTTCCCATGTTATTTCCTTCACTGCCATTTGAAATTTAAAAGTAGGCAAACACCGCGTGGCATTTTCTGTTTTCATATGAAAGTGCGTAACATAATTATAAGGCCACCCCCCCCCCCCCCCCCCAAAAAAAAACTTGTAAAACAGTAGGAAATTGTTCCAATTATCAAAAGTTGACAAGATCTTTTAAACCGTACTTCACTAAGTTTTTCGAATTGTGAGTGTTTTCTTTTCAAAAGGGAAGGACATTGCGCTAGAGATTTTCGTACTTTCTCCAACCCACAGCAACGGAAAAAAACACTCACCAAGGAAAACCGTTGTTACAAGCACGGTATATTAAAACTGTCGGGACAACCGCCGACATTTAATTTTTATGTTCCTCCACCATTCTTTATTTTATTGTTACTCATTTTTGTTATACTCGGTATCAGGCTTGTGCGGAAACGGTAAGTCGGAAATGTCGGAAATGGAATTTTATTACCGAAATTTTTTTGGGAAAAATTCATTACCGACTTTTATTTCCGAAAAATAGTTCGGAAATTTGGAAAAATTCAGAAATTGTAATTGGTGTTTTTTTAAACCTACATCTAATCAACAATTCATTGTGAAGCACAATTTAAAAAAAGTTAAAAAAAAAACAATTAAAACATAATACGTCCTAAGAAGATTTTTGGTAACCAAGAAGAGTAGTGTTGCGCTGAAGGAACGAAATTAGAAAAAATTCAGGGCTCAAATTCTTTCGGTTGTCTGACAAGATGACTCTAGCCGTTGAAAAAAGACGTTCAGTTTTAGCCGTTGAATTCGGGGCGCAAAAGTACTTCATTTGAGTTTTGTACAAATTTGGAAATGTCTGTTGAGATGAAACCGAATTCAAGAAGAAGATCGGGGAGGATTTGATGTCAACAGGCTCTTTGAACCATCGTTCGATTTCCTGCAGTCAAAAAAATTGAAAACAAGTGTTTTAAAACTTACTCCTTTTAATATAACAGCTGAATTACTTATGGCATAAGGTTTCTCTGAAAACTTCTGAAACGAGATTGATTTAACTTTTTGTGATATCAACCTCTGCAAATCGTTGGAATGGATTAAGCTTTTTTTGAATTTCTTCTTCTTCTTCGCGGAAATTTGAAATTTTCTGCATTTGCACAGCTAGATATTCTAAATTTCATCGAATTCTCGAGCTCCATAATCATAATTTTGCACAGTGGGATGCAGTGTGCTTCACCGATCAAAAATTCACCGATTAATGGTTTTTTCGATTAATAATCGGTGAATTAGTCGATTAATTTTCACCGGTTTTAGTCGATTAATTAGTCGATTAAAAAAATTTTAGTCGATTAATCGTCGATTAATTTAATCGCAAATTAGTCGATTAATCGCGATTAAATTAATCGACGAAACATATCGCTAAACAACACGCGATTCGTAATTTCGGAGCGTCGATATGGTTTTTTCAAATTAAAGAATTCAAATGATAGCGATCGCGGACCCGTGATTTGTCGGTACAAGAAACTATGTATAGCCGGTCGCGTTCGCCAAGAGGGCAGTTACCAGACAGCTACCTAGCAGCTATTTGGCGGCTATAAGGCGGCTATATGGCGGCTATATGGCGGCTATTTGGCGGCTATTTGGCGGCTATTTGGCGGCTATTTGGCGGCTATATGGCGGCTATATGGCGGCTATTTGGCGGCTATTTGGCGGCTATTTGGCGGCTATTTGGCGGCTGTTTGGCAGCTGTGTGGCAGCTCTTTGGCAGCTGTGTGGCGGCTATGTGTCGGCTATGTGTCGGCTATAGAACTGGCCGGAATAGAACTGGCAGGAATAGAACTGGCCGGAATAGAACTGCCCAGAATAGAACTGCCCAGAATAGAACTGCCCAGAATAGAACTGCCCAGAATGGAACTGCCCAGAATAGAACTGTCCGGAATAGAACTGCCCAGAATAGAACTGCCCAGAATAGAACTGCCCAGAATAGAACTGCCCAGAATAGAACTGTCCGGAATAGAACTGCCCAGAATAGAACTGCCCAGAATAGAACTGGCCGGAATAGAACTGGCCGGAATAGAACTGCCCAGAATAGAACTGCCCAGAATAGAACTGCCCAGAATAGAACTGCCCAGAATAGAACTGTCCGGAATAGAACTGCCCAGAATAGAACTGCCCAGAATAGAACTGTCCGGAATAGAACTGTCCGGAATAGAACTGCCCGGAATAGAACTGTCCGGAATAGAACTGCTCGGAATAGAACTGCTCGGAATAGAACTGCCCGGAATAGAACCGGCTCTGTATCGGTACAGCTCCTTTAATCGACGATTAATCGGCGACTAATTCACCGATTAAATAATCGACTAAATCAGTCGACGATTAATTTAGTCGATTAATTAATCGACTAAATTAATCGATTAATCGGCGACTAATTCACCGATTAATAATCGATTAAGCGACTAATTTTAGTCGATTAATCGTCGATTAATTAATCGATTAATTAGTCGGTTAATTAGTCGATTAATCGCCAAAAATTTAATCGGTGAAGCACACTGGTGGGATGATAGCGCTGCTTGTCATTCCTTGACTCCGAATACATTTACTATTGTTTTTTCAATCGACGTGCGACATGAGAGCGCGTGACTCCACCCACTTTTTTCGCGCGACCACGCAAACACAGTTCGGATCGAAGAGAAGCAGAGAAAACATGTATTTTTATCTCTCGTTCACATGCTGCAACTCGATGGAAAACACAATATAAGAATTTGTAGTTTCCAAACACTTACTTGAACGAGTTTCGTGGCATCAACTAGCTGTTTGAGAAGGTCGACGGCGGATTCAGCCGTTTTCCAGTCAACCAAACTTAATTGTGGCCATTCCTCATTGTTTGTTAGCAAGTAATCGAGAGACGTTTTTTAAAGATAATTGCGGAACTTTTAGAAGAGACTGCACGTTTTCATATTCACGACGGGCGTTTGCTGATTTCTTGATTTTCCGGCAAATTGTTCGAAGCTTGTGAAGAGTTGATTGTAGTCTTGGAAACGTATCAATTGCTTCTTTTGTAGCCAAATTCAGTTTCTGTGCGTAACAATCAAAGTTATCAATTTCCAGAAGATCTGCTGCTTTCTTCACGTTTTTACCACCATCTCGCACTAGAGCACGTACTTTCCCTTCGAACCCGAAACGGTGAAAAACTTGATAAACTATGGCGCTCAAGTAGCCAGCGGTGTGCGATTTCTCGCTGATTTCAACAGCTCCGAGCAGCCTATACGCCAATTGAGTGTCCTGGGCGAAATGAACGATGACACTCAAGTATTCGTGTTTATTTGATGTATCAGTTCATCCGTCAAAACTAACTGAAACGTTTTCGATTCCGTTGAATTCTCGACGAAGACGATTTTCATACTCATCGTAAAGATTTGGAAGCTCATAGTTAGGGACCACAAAGTGTTTTTCAAAACAAATATTCTCTGAAATGTTTTTGTTGCATTACATTCTACAGCCAATTCCAAGACTTTTGCCAAAAAACCAAATTTTGCCAAAAAACCAGCCGACGACTTGAAAATATACCATTCCTATTATAAAAAAGAGCCTGATAACCAACTACAGCTAGCAATTAACGCGGTAGAGCAATGGTCAAGCAACGCCCAACTAGCACTTAACGCTTCAAAAACGATATGCTTGAGTATTGGGCATAAACCAAAACATTTAAGCTACACATTAGGAAACAGCCCCATAAAAAGAGCTCGACAGAAACCCTATACAGTTTGCGGTCAGTTGCCAAACTGTCTGCGCGCAACCTAACAACAGTCTGATGAGAATTACTAGACAGCTGTTTGATTGCGCGCAGACAGTTCGCTGCCGGCAGTTCCAAACAGTCTGCGCGCAGCTTATCAATTTCTGGCAGCCCGTTCGCTTTGCGGATAGTTTATACTGTCGGTATATTGGACTGAAAACAATCAATTTATTAGATAAAAAACATGCGCACCAGCAAAAACAAATTCAAGTAAAAAAAAAAACAGAAATTCCGAATAAAAAATTAATTTCGAAATCGGATGAAGGCGGTGTTGGGCGAACGGGCTACTGGTTTCGATCTGAAACAACATTTAATAGTAGTAAATTTTAAGAAATTTATACCGTAAAAACTCTAATAAAACGGCATGCCCTTCTATTGTTTCATTTCATCACAGCTGCCGGGTATTTAGAGGTTTGCACACCAAACTTCGCTCGTCTCATGCTTGCTTGGTTAGAAAGTGTTTTGCCGAGTATGGTGTGCAAACATCTGAATACCAGGCAGTTGTGATGAAATGAAACAATAGAAGGGCATGCTGTCCTATTAGAGTTTTTACGGTATGTAAGTACCAAAAGTGCCTTATCGAAAAAAAAATTTACGTTTTAAAGGAGGTGCCAACTTTATAGGGAAACTGTTTTAAAATAAATATATTATGGATTTTTGACGAAGCGACACGTTGCTGCAAGTTGTGTGCCAGCAAAATGAAAAAATTGCAAACAATTGGTTCCTCTTCTCTTCCTCTCTCTCGATTCCTCTCTCGGCGCCAAGAGCTGAATCGTGGCGAGACCCAAGTTTTGCTGACGCATAACTTTATACGCTGTCTCGCTACGTCACGAATCCATAATAGTATTGCTTGGGGGATTCACGAATATCACATCGAAATCGCACATAACAATTTCTCAGATTTTTATGATTTTTACAAAAAATAGAAGACCACCGGGAGTACACGAAGACCAACCCTGCCTTTTCGAAAGTTTTATTGTCTTCAGCAATAATTTTTTTTTCTTTCATTTTTTCACTATTTTTTTTGGTAAATTACTCTCAAATCGACCAAAATCACGCCAGATAATCGAAAATATCTCACATAATTCATGGGCTAGTTGCCCAACCGAATGGGCGATAGCCCCATGCAAACGGCCGCTTCGCCTACTGGCGTAGGCGAAGTAGCCGTTTTCGCCTATTCGGTGTGGCAACTCGCCCAAATAACGATCGACTCGCCAAAATGGCGAGCGGCTCGTCCAAATGCCAGGCGACTCGCCCAAATAGCGGGCGGTTCGCCCTAACGGAAATTCCATGAATAACACAACTTTGACGGATAACTCATCCGGATCCTTCAAATTGACCCGCCATTCAAATTTTAATGTTTGTTTTACTATTTATAGTATTTTCCATGTCATCAGGCGCTGTTTAGGCTACTTTGGCAACATCCAGTCGCAGTGTAGGACCACGAAGGAAACAGAATGAACGAGCTGTCGGCGAGTTGCCAAATCGAATGGGCGATCGCCCATTCTGCAATTCAATCGCACTCTATTGCTAATTTATTTCTAGATCGCTAGAGTTCTATTCCGATCAGTTCCCTTTCGAACAGTTTTATTTTGTTACAGTTCTGTTTTGCTACAGTTCTGTTCCGAAGCGAGTTCAATTTCGATACAGTTCTATTTCGCTACAGTCTTATTTCAAAGTAGCACCGGAAGCATAGGTTTCGTCCATTTCAAAAAAGAGTTGGTTTCGTAGGCGACTTCGTGTACTCCCCGTGGTCTTTTATTTTATTGTAAAGATCATAAAAAATCAGAAAACTTTTTTTTTCCGATTTCTGGCACATTACCAAATGTTTGCACATATTTGTGGATAAATTTTTTCGCGACGCAGTAATATCGGTAAGCCGCACAGACAAAGCAAAACGCATAAATAATATTACCTATAACTTAGTCGTCCACAGCTCCGCGGAGATTGATCGTCAAAGTGATGGGCTTGTACTCGAGCGGTTTCCAATGTCTTTGTTTTCTAGATTAAAAATAAACTTCATAATTATTGTGTTTTCAATCGAATTCCGATAAAAGCGTGAAACTCCGCCTACTTTTTTCTACGCGAACATTACATTTTCGTGTATTTTGAATTTTTGTGTGAAAAAAGTGAGCGACGTTTCACGTGTGGGTGTCGCAACTCAATTGAAAACACAAAGCAATGGCATAACGATTTCGCGACGAAGTGATACCTTGTGGTATTATTGTTTTGAAAAATTTGTCACCTGGCGAGAGGCGCGAATTCAAAAAATAGGCTCCGCCTCCTCGCCGAAATATTTTTGCAACTCTGTGCGTGCCAATTTGCGATCGCGGTGCGCGCGATTTTATGCGTTAAATTTCCGTTACTTTATTAACAAATATCCAATTAAGAAAATCAAAAACTCACTTTAAATCAAGTTGCCAAATTCGCTTCAAAATAACAATTTTTATAAAGGTTTCCAGGAGAAATTGAAAGGCACTGGACAAAAATTCGACGCAGAAAATCGCGCGCACCGCGATTGCAAATTGGCGCGCGCAGAATTCCAAAATATTTCGGCGAGGAGGCGGAGCCTATTTTTTGAATTCGCGCCTCTCACCAGGTGACAAATTTTTTAAAACAATAATATATTATGGATTCGTGACGTAGCGAGACAGCGTGTCAAGGTATGCGTCAGTAATCGCCGAGTCTCACCACGATTCAGGTCTTGGCAGCGTGAGAGAAAACTATTTTTAGCAGTTTTTTTTCATTTGACTGGCGTACAACTTGCAGAAACCTGTCGCTACGTCACGAATCCATAATACATAAACGCGTTTTCATATAAAATAAATGAAGGAATACCGTAAAAACTGTAATAGAGGCACATCTATTTTCAACCTGCTATTTTTGGTGCGTCTCTATTACAGGGGTGCTTTTATTACAGTTTTTACGGTAGATGAATAAATTGAAGTTTTTTATCTTAAAATTCATCATGAAGTGTCACTCCGCACTGCACCTTGCATGGGAAGACTAGATTCAAAATTCAGAGGAAATGGGCAATAGAGCGCACTTGCATTGCGTCTGCCTGCGTCTCTTATCTCGGCACACTCTCTCGCTCACTTTTTTTTGAAACAGATCATTAAAATGCATTTTTCAGCACTTTCTCGTTCCCTTTTTTCAAAAATCGCTCTGTTGAATGGAAGTAAAAATTTTTAAAATGTTTTTAAAACAAAGTTTATCAAAATTGGCCAATAATTACTTGTTCGCTGTCAATTTTTTGCTTTTCTTTCTTTTTTGCCGACATTTTTTAGCCATAGTTTTGAATTTTTGTGTTGAAATCTTTTTTTCGAGTCTAGGATCGTTCTGGATAACGGAATTCGACAAAAATTTCTAATTTTCAAAAACGTTTTGGCGCTTCAATCAACAATGAACAAGAAAAAATATTGAATTTGTATGTGATTCTAGCGATTTACATAAGAAAAATAATTGATATATCAGTTTTTAAGTTAAGCTAAAAAAGAAATGGGATAAAGTACTCGTCGCACAATTTTTCGTAAGTTTTACATTGCAATTGTACAATTATGGTTTCTCGCCAAACCAAAGGCTAGTTTTCGTTGAACGACACGTAAAACTGTAAATTTCAGACAAAATAAATAAGAATTAAAGGGGAAAAATAGAAAATATGAATTTTCGGATAAAAAAATGCCTGCGAAAATGGAAGAGAAACTAAAAATCGATAGAGTGCACGGAAGAATCGACCAATTTTCGAAAAATTTGATTTAAAAACACTCAAAAAAAATTTGCTGCCTTTTAACAGAGAGATTTTTCCAAAAATGAAACGAGAAGATACTTTAAAATGCATTTTAATGCTCTGAAAAACACATTTTCAAAAAAGGTGAGCGAGAGAGTGTGTCGAGATACGAGACGCAAACGCGGTGCAGGCGCGCTCTATTGACCAATTTCTCTGGTTTTTGAAGCGAGTCTCCCAATGCAAGGTGCAGTGCTCCGTGGCAAATATAGCGAGAAAGGTTATGGCCCATTTTATGGGGATATTCCAATACAAATTGCATAAAAGGAATAACCACATTATAAACGAAAAAACAATAATAGCGAGCCATTGTAACCGAAATAAAGAAGAGCAAAGACAATTATACATATTGGCATTAAAAATGAAAAATCGATAATTTCGATGAGGATTTTTATTGCATTTTCCAAATAACAAACAACTTTTTTTTTCTATTCAAAAAAATGAACTAATCATGAGAAAAATACAATTATGATATTTGTCTCAAAAATGTGCAAAAAAACTGGAATATTGAACAATTTTCAAAGTTTACCCTAAACTGATCCATAAATTGGATTTTTTCGAGTACGACAGGTCGCGCAATCGATTTTATTGACAACAACGTAATTTCAAATAGACGATAACAATTATATAGAA
Organism: Caenorhabditis japonica; assembly: GCA_963572235.1. NCBI lineage: Eukaryota > Metazoa > Nematoda > Chromadorea > Rhabditida > Rhabditidae > Caenorhabditis > Caenorhabditis japonica. Next base: position 706,694 of record OY754347.1, read on the forward strand.
ATTTAACCGCAACAAAAGAGAAATTAATAATGAAAATGAGACGGAAACGCCACTACGAATAATCAATAAGTGACGCGAGCAGATGATTTCTCTCGACGCAAGCAACAGTCTACGGACAGTTCTCTCGTTTTCCCCCTCATTGCGAGATATTGTGTGCTGACTGTTGTTGGAATGCTTTTAGACAGCTTCGACTCGTATTCATTGCATGCAGACAGTTCTATGAGCGCATGCTGCTCGCAGACTGTCTGGGGTTTCTGCCGAGAGAAACAGTAGTACGAGATCTTGGTTTCTTACTGAGCGAGAACCTAAATTATGAAAAACACTGGAAAACAGCTATCAACAAAGCCAGATACGCAAACTTTATGATTTTCAAGTTCTTTTTCTCAAAAAATGCTCGACTTCTATCTCAGTTATACAAAACATTCACACGATCATTTTTAGAATACTGTACTGTAATAACCTCCCCCAGACAAAAAAGTTAGCACAATCAATAGAACGCGTACAAAACAGTTTCACCAGAAAATTAATGAACAGGGCCGCTGGGAAAATAGTCTTAAGAGATGACCCCGATTACAAATCATCCTTCGAACGCCGTTCCGAGTACGGACTAGAATCATTAGAAGAAAGGCGCGCTCTAATTGACACCAAATGGGTAAAACACATGATACTAGGACTAATTGATATAGACATGAACGACTTTTTTTTTCAAACTACCTCTACTAGAACGAGAAGCCACCGCACTTTTAGATGGAAAGCACCAAAAACCAAGAAAAAAGCCAAATTCTTTACTCATCGAGCGTTAACCAGAATAATTAACTCAGCTCAATTTAAGACGAACGATCCCAATATCAAAAATTGAGCTTCAGATCAAATTTTTGTTTATCTATAATCTCTCTATTTTCCATCTCCTGAATTTCTACAAATATCTTTTCTTCTTTTTCTTCCTACTCCCCCCCCCCCTTACATCATATAACCCATCTGAATGTCATCCGCGATTTGCTGTCTGTTTTCTCTTTTATACCCTTATTTCGAATCATTACTTTTATTTTTCTGTTACTTCTTATTACTTCACGTTTATTTTTGAAACGTAATAAATACAATACAATACAATACAGACAATTCTAAGACTTTTGCCAAAAAACCATTCCAAAAGGGCTATTCGCTGTCCAGTTACAGCCGTTTTTATGCTCATTTTCAATGTACTGATTTTCTGCCAACCCAGTGGGCGGGGCGATGTTTGCAAGAATCCCGCGCGAGATAATCGTACAATTTGAAGCTCACAAAAGAAAAACGCCTCATAGACTGATCGCGAATCAAGAGTTTTACCACTGCGCCACACCGCCACTCTAGCGCGCAGCTTCTTTTTCCTACATATAGTCGCCGCATCACTGCCTCCTCGAGGTCGCTGCCAGATGAAAATGATGCTGACTCATGCATAAAATGTACAAAATTTACCCAGAAAAGTGAAAAAAAAACCTAAAAGGGGGATTATAACTTGAAAATCTGTGAAAAGGATTTAGTCAAAGAAAGGCTGTAGAATCCGAATCCGTCATAAAAACAGTGGGACTCGACCGGCATCACCCTCAAAATTGCAAAAAACTAGAAAATTGTTTTTGAGCCGATCACTTCAGGAGGTAGGAAAGTATTTTAAAGTCGATCAATCGCTCTAAATTTTTGGCCTTGACCTTATAATTGGTTGTTCTATTGGTTTCTGAAATAAAAAAGATAGGTCATCACTTAAAAAATCGAGATAAATTTCCTCCCACTTTGACAGAAAAAAAACCTAAAAGGGGGAACTAAAACTTAAAAACCAATTGCATATTCGAATTCAGCACATACAAAACTATTGGAATCAGTAATAAAAAGAGTGGGACTCAACATGGAAAGACCCTAAAACTTCCATTTTCTAACTTTCGCTTCATTTTTTTTTCGATTTCGGGTGGAACTAATGATTTTTCAAAAAATCTGATATCACCAATCGATTCCTCGTGATTGATTACATAAGGGAGCATCTTAACAATGGTTATACCAGTAGTATCCGCGTTACAGAATCGCAATATTGCACCACGATCCATAAACGCGCTGGGTAGAAAAATCGGAACGCCCCGCCCACCTCTCTTTGTGGTCCCTACTCATAGTGAACAAAGTGGCTCCGGCTTTTCAATTTAAAACGAGGTGCGAGTCATCATGTTGCGGAAAGACGGGTTGTCGACATTGTTCATGGAAACCGGAGCGCCGCTTATAAATTGCATCACTGCTCAATTAAAATCCGAATTTTTTACTCCATCTGCTGAAAACTCCGAAAACTTTTCGAAAATTGTGGTTTGAGTCTTCTTTTTTATATCAGTTTTTTCGGAATTTCGTTCAGCTTCTCGTTTTTCAACCGTCTTAAATATTTCCTTTGAAAACTAAGATAAAACGCCAACCGACCTTACAAGGGAAGTGTTTGATTGCTCCTAATCTAGAATTTCCCAAAATTTCAGCATAGGTGCTTTCGACTATGCTGATTCCATTTCTGCAATAAAAACCGTCTAAATGCTCACGTGAGCCAAATTATGAGCATATTCGGTAAACGAAAGTTCACGCAAAAAATGCATAACCATAGGAAAATTTCAGGAGCTCATAACTTGGCTCACGTGAGCATTTAACCGGTTTTATTACAGAAATACAGTTCGTAACATAAGTATAAGCGCACCCCCAAAAATGCATGGTACTGCGTTTGCATGCAATCTGAAGACTCGGGACCTTGAAAATCGTAATCAGCATGCAAAATTACCCCAGGACTACATAGTCCAAGTTAATATTCATAACACTCTTGAAATGGGCCTGAAAAGTCTGAGAAAAGTACTCCTGCAACCGTAACATAAGTATAAGCGCACCCACCAAAACAGATGAAAAAACTCAAAATTTTTTGAAAACAGTCAATGAATGTTGTAACGTACCTTCAGAATTTAACAAAAAACTTCCTCACAGTAAAAACAAAACCGAAAAAAATCATTCAATCATGCCACGTGGCACAAATCAGTCAAACACCGAGAAAACGCAAATCCAAGCTTTCAACACGGCCAGATGGTCGAACTGAGTAATTGTGAAGCTGCAGAATCATTCCACGACGTGCAATAACTATTATATGAGAAATCAGAACCTTTACGAAAAGTTTGGGGTGCCGCCAAAGCCGTCTGTCAGAAAAAAAACCAACATTAGTCGACAAGTTTCATGCTTTCTGAAGACGTGCTACGACACCAAACGAGAACTCAACGCCATAGTTTACAAGCAAACGTATGGGAAAACAGAAAAAAAGTGATCCCAAAAACAACAACTCCTCTTGTTCCTCCGTCGATATGGCCTCATCTTCCAACAAGATAACGCATCCACGCATGCCAGTGGACTGGCTCAAGATTAAAAACCGCGATGTTTTCACTTGTCCAGCATTCTTTTTAGACTAGAACCCAATGGATAACATCTAGGAACACGGAGTAATGGCGAGTGACCTGGTGCAAACGTGCTCCATTGATAACACGCGCACGCGCACGCGCCGCATTCGACGGCAAAAATTTTGGGCACTGTGCCAATGCAAACATTTAGAAAAGAGACGAGACGGAGAAGACGAGCGAAAAAAGAGACGAGACGGAAAAGACAAGAGCGTCGCGCGTGTTCCCGCGCCAAAAAAAGTCGTTTGAAAAAAGGCAGTCGCCATTACTCCGTGTAGGAACTGTTCCTCGTCAATTTCTCAACCAAGAAAAACCATTCTAGCCGATTGCTGCACTCGAGGTCGCCATTCTTTATGAGTAGAGTATCCTGAAGCAGGAATTCAAAAACAACACTGACTAAGACATCCCAGGCGTATCTAATTTTATGTCCAACCGTGATTATGGAGTTATAAACATTAATGGTACAGCTACTAATTATCAACTTGTGTTTTTCTTGAGTTTTTCCGATGTTATGTGGGGTGCCACGGTGTGCCAAAATCCGAAAATGTTTGAACTGTTCCCAATGGAGCGCGCTTGCATTTTCAGTGCTAAAATGAACGGTGATTTTCAACTTCAGAATATGTAATTTTTATTGATTTTTTCAATATTTTGCAACATGTTTATTGTTAAGAAAATTTTTATCTGCAAAATAAGCTAAAAAACGTAAAAATTCGTCGACAGGGAAGCTTTTCATTAAAATCTGCACTTTTTCAACGGGATTTTCAATATTTTTCAGATTTTTCGTAAAATGGAGGAATTTCATCAAATTTTACAACATCCGATTGATTCAAAAGTAGATTGGGATCATTTTCATGCAAAGATGAGGTAAAAATAATCACGGACAACGTCCCTATAAGGGGGTACGACAGAATAGAAATAGGCGAAATAGAAATGCTACAAAAAAGAACTGGAAAAAATAGAACTGAGCGAAATAGAAATGCTACGAAATAGAACGGCTACAAAATAGAAATGAGCGAAATAGAATTGCTACAAAATAGAACAAATTTTGGCGATGGAGCGCGTTTACATTATTTTTTCAATTGCTCAGTTTTTCGCCGATTTTCCTATTTTTTTTTTCTGAAAATGCATTGATTTTATACCTTTCTTCATTTTCGATGTTGTTAAGTGCGTAAAATATCTGAAAATTACTGAAAAATCCTATAATAATCGGAAAATTCGAAGAATAATGCAAACGCGCTCCATCGCACCGATTTCTATTTCGCCCATTTCTATTTTGTCACATTTCTATTTCGCGCTGTTCTATTCTGCTCATTTCTATTTTGTAGCCGTTCTATTTTTTCCAGTTCTTTTTTGTAGCAATTCTATTTTGTACCATTTCTATTTCGCCTATTTCTATTCTGTCGTAACCGCCCCCCCCCCCCCTATAATCGTTTGAACAAAAATTGCGTGGGATCGAGTGTGTTCAAGCCGATCAAATTTTTTTTCTTTTTTTTTAAAACTTTTTTTCCGTGTTTGTTGCGATTCAGTCATATACCCATTAGTTTCCTATGAGCATTTAAACTTGTAATTGGTTCGGATTGATGCAAAAGTACCAAACATGCAACTTAAATTAGAACGGAATTCAATATTACAAATACCAGGCGAAAATTTAAGGAAATTCGGGTTTAGCCGAGAGCTGAACAGTTATATCAATGAATTGCAGAATTTCCGATCAAATTGAAACAGCAAATTGCCCTGAAGACAATCAGTTTCACGTTATTTTGTTCAAATGCTTATGGGGACGTTGTTTTTGAATATTTTCGCCTCATCTTTGGCTCAAAATAATCTAAATCCTTTTTTAAAGCAATATTTTGTTGCAAAATTTGTTAAAATTCCTTCATTTTACGAAAAACCTGAAAAATGTTGAAAATCACCGTTCATTTTAGCACTGAAAATGCAAGCGCGCTCCATTGCGAAAAGTTCAAACATTTTCGGAATTTGGCACACCGTGGGTGCGCTTATACTTATGTTACGGTTGCAGGTGTACTTTTTTAAGACTTTTCAGGCCCATTTCAAGAGTGTTGTGAATATTAACTTGGACTATGAAGTCCTGGGGTATTTTTTCCTGCTGATTACGATTTTCAAGATCCCGAGTCTTCAGATTGCATGCAAACGCAGTACCATGCATTTTTGGGGGTGCGCTTATATGTACTTATGTTACGCACTGTAGAATCAGCATAGTCGAAAGCAAAAACGAAACAAACAAACAACAAACAAAGATTACAAAGTCGATCCGTTCTTCAAGTACCGCAGGTACTGCGGATCACGGTTTTCTGCGTACGCGGACGACTGGTGGTGTACCGTTCGGAGCCAGACATTGTTTTAAGTCAATTCATAAAAAATAAAAAATGAAAAATAAAAGTACAAAAAGTAGATGAAAACGAAACAAAAACAAAAATTTTAAATAACAATTTTAGGCACAGCAATCAAAATTTTTGCATAGAAATTCGCCTTTAAAGTACCGTCACTTAAGCATCCATTTCCGAATTTCCGACTTTTTTCGGAAAAATTTCCGTCAGAAAAACGTTTCCGACTGAAATCGTTTCCGAAAATTGTTCTGGAAAACGCTGCGTTAATTGCACAAGCCGAATCGCTTACTTGTGCTGGAGCGCACTTGCTGACTCTGGGTCTCTCTGTTTCTAATGATATTTCTTCTCTCTCCATTTGCACACTTATTTCTTTCAATTTTAAATGTTTCTCTCTCATTTTTCTAGCTAAAACTATTGAAAAAATATATTTTCAGCCTGAAAAAATGATACGGTCCAAAAATCTTCTGAGATACTTCTTTCGGGCAGATGTTTCACTATCTCACTCATTTATTAGTGTTTTTGAGTTTAAAATAGAACTCAGAACGTATTAAATACACCAGAAATTGTGAAAAATACTTTTTTACATTAAAAAAAAAATAATTTTAAGTGGTCCGAAAAAACAAGAGAAAATTTTATTTTTTAAATGCCCTCCACCAACACGCATAACTTCGAAAAATGTTCTTTTCTAATGGTATTTATAGCCAAATTCTATTATTCTGATATGATATGGGTCATCACATAAAAAAAAAAAGAAAAACAAGAGGAAGGATTCGAACCCCCACCTCGAGATCGTCAGTCACAGGTGAAGGGCTTGAAATCCATATCGGATCCGAAACGGATGGGACGTGGAATTTATAGGAATTTTATATGTATCCGATATTGATCCTATTAGGATCCACGCTCCCACGGATAGGATGCGGACGTGGGAGCGTGGATTTAAAACGAATCAAAAACGGATGGGACGTGGGTGGGACGTGGATATTTTTAGACTTCTTGAAATTTCCATTTTTTATTGATTTCACTCAAGATGCTCAATGAGCACATGTATCCAGACAACCAAAAATAGCCGGTGAGCTCTGTGGCATCGTGCCACGGAACCTTCCTCCAGAGCTCCCACCACCGTTCAGAATTCTCTAACTCAATCCCTTGCAACACAGGGAAAGGGGCGGGGCGTAGCGTGGTGACACCAGTTTTTCGTGGATTTTATTATTTTAAGACGTAATTTCCCGAATACTTATTGTGTTTTCAATCGACTTGCGACATGAGAACGCGAGACTCCGCCCACTTATTTGGGCGCGACCACGCGAACACAGTGATATTTGAAGAGACGCAGACAGGTAGTGCACAAATTAGTGGGCGGAGTCTTGCGTTCTCATGTCGCAAGTCGATTGAAAACACAATACTTCATATGACTGCCATGGGATGTAAGCCCCCACCCCAGCATAAACAATTATAGTCCCTCACCATCGTAGTCCCCCGACTATCTCGAATTAAAACGTTTCCAAATCAGAACTATGGTAAAGGTGAAATCAGCAACATGATTGGAAAAGAAAAAAAAAAGATTTTATGAGCCACAAATGTCGAAAATGAATTATGTGGTATTTACTCTAACTGCCCGGCATCCAAGCAGGAGGTTCAAACAATAATCCGGCATGCCGGGCAAATAGAGTAAATACGGTATTACAAATACTTGTTCTGTACTGGAGAATTTGATTTAGCTTAAATATTATTATACAAAACTTTTGACACGTATCCATTTGGAAAGAAAACGGTTCTGATTCGGGACAGTTCTGTTTTGATAAAGTTCTGATTCGAAGCTTTCCCTTATTCGAAAAGCGACAAAAATGGTAGAAAGAGCTATGAATGGTACACTTCTATTAGAAGCTTCAATTAATTGGGATTGCTTTTCGATGTCGGTCGATTTTCGCTTGTTGTTTTGCTATTCTGATACGGCGGGAGCTATTCTTATTAGGTGGCTATTTGGCGGCTATTTGGCGGCTATTTGGCGGCTATTTGGCAGCTATTTGGCGGCTACCTGCCAGCTACTTGGCAGCTAGTTGGCGGCTATTTGGCGGCTATTTGGCGGCTATTTGGCAGCTATTTGGCAGCTATTTGGCAGCTATTTGGCAGCTATTTGGCGGCTACCTGCTAGCTACTTGGCGGCTAGTTGGCGGCTATTTGGCGGCTATTTGGCGGCTAGTTGGCGGCTAGTTGGCGGCTATTTGGCGGCTATTTGGCGGCTACTTGGCAGCTATTTGGCAGCTATTTGGCGGCTACCTGCTAGCTACTTGGCAGCTATTTGGCAGCTATTTGGCGCCTATTTGGCGGCTATTTGGCAGCTATTTGGCGGCTATTTGGCGGCTATTTGGCAGCTGTTTGGCAGCTATTTGGCGGCTACCTGCCAGCTACTTGGCGGCTAGTTGGCGGCTATTTGGCGGCTATTTGGCGGCTAGTTGGCGGCTATTTGGCGGCTATTTGGCAGCTATTTGGCAGCTATTTGGCAGCTACCTGCCAGCTACTTGGCGACTAGTTGGCGGCTATTTGGCGGCTATTTGGCAGCTATTTGGCAGCTATTTGGCAGCTATTTGGCAGCTATTTGGCGGCTAGCTGCCAGCTACTTGGTGGCTATTTGGCAGCTAGTTGGCGGCTGTCTGGCAGCTATTTGGCGGCTATCTGGCAGCTATCTGGTTCGATTTCATACCAGTTCTTTTTCGTACGAGTTCTATTTCGTACCAGTTCTATTTCGTACCAGTTCTCTTTCGTACCAGTTCTATTTCGTACCAGTTCTATTTCGTACGAGTTCTATTTCGTACGAGTTCTATTTCGTACGAGTTCTATTCCGTACGAGTTATACTCCGTGCAGTTCTATTCCGCGCAGTTCTATTCCGTAGCAGTTCTATTTCGTTCAGTTCTATAACGTAGCAGTTCTATTCCCTGCAGTTGTCGAAATTTTTTGTCGAATTTTTGTCGACAAAATTTCGACAAATTTGTCAAAATTTTTTATCGACAAATTTGTGGAATTTGTCGATTTTTTGTCGATAAATTTCGACGAAAAACTTTGACAAATTTATCGACAAATTTGTCGAACCTTTGCCGATAAGGCACACTGCTGCCTCGGAACCGGAATCGGAAATTTCCGACGGAATTCCGACTTTTTGGAAATTTCCGAGAAAGCCTGGAGTTGCCTTTAGTAAAGGTCACGCCACGTAGTAACGTGTGCACGTGATGCCCCGGTGACACGTGTTGAGATGTAGATTATTGTTTATCATTTGTATAGGATTTAGTCCTAACTTATTTGTGCTACGTGTTTGCCGTTTTCTGTCTTGTTGTGTTTCGCTTAAGTTTGGCGCAATAAACGGTTATTGTGTCAAATCCTCTGTTATTCTCGTCACACACATAGGAACCCGTTAACTTGGGGGCCGAAACCGGTTTGGTTTGAAGACGGACTGTCTGAAAAACCAATACAATTTCAAAGACGGACTGTCTGAGAAATTTAGGAAATCCAGTTAACTTTCAAGGACGGACTGTCTGAGAAGGTTGTGGAAATCCGAAAAAAAAAAACATTTCAAGGACGGACGGTCCGCGAAATTGTGACAACTCGAGAAAATTTCAAAGGCGGACTGCCGGCGAAACTGGACCAAATCGAAACTTCTGGAATAGAAGCTCTTTGATTTGCAACAGCAACAAGGTTGGACGGAGCGAACCGGTTGGCACAGATGGAGAAGGTTGGACTCGACGTGGAAGAGATGAATGCCGATCAACGAAGGAAAGTGGATCGATTGGCGAGTAGGTCGATATCGGAGAGCAAAAGTCCGATGGAAACGCTTTGGGTGCGGATGACCGAAGAAGAAATGAGCGTGAAGATGAGGAGTAAACTGTTGAAAGGATTTGATAAATTCTTGCAGAATAGTGGGAAAATGGAGGAAGATGTGTTGGAAAAGATTGCATCCAACACGACATGCAGTGAGCAGACGAAAAGTGTTGTCGTGGAGCAGTTGCGACAGTTCAGTGAAGAACTGCGCTGCAGATGGTCGGCATTGGGAGGAGTGACGTGGATGAAGTCCGTAAGGAACGTGATGAGAGCGTTGGACGTGGAAAATGCGGACGATCTGGAGAGATCGTTCGTAGAAATGAGAAACACGAATGAGTGTGCAGAAAAGTGGAGAGACAAGTATGAAATGCTCAAAAAGGAATTATTCGATTTGCAGAATAAATGGGCGGTTGAAAAGGAAAACCTGAAGAGTGCCGTACGTGAGCTGAGCAAGACTGCTGGTCACTTGAGGCGAAGGGCCGAAGAAGCTGAAATGACGGCTACAGCCGCAAAGCAGGGCCAGTGGATGAGGAACAACGCTGATGGTTCGAGCGATGAGTCCGAAACAAGCGAGGAGCTGTTGTCGATGAGAGAGAAAATTCAGGGGCAAGCAAGCTGGAAATCTAGGAGATCAACAGCATCAAGGATTGCATCTTGGCAGGCGACGCAGAAGGAGGATAAGCGTCAGAGTGAGAGCACTCGGGAGCAGAGAAGCGCCGCGGGGGCGGAAAAAGACGAGAAATGGCCTTATGGAAAATGGCGAACGAGTAGAAGACAGCATGGGCTGGCTGAGGAATGCGCGGAGGAAGACAGTCTACCCGAAGGCTGGAGGTTGGAAAACCCCAGGAAGGACATCGTGAAAGAGACTATAGTGAGTATGGCAAAAATGATGAGATCGTCGGCGTTGCCGGAGCCGAAAGTATTCGATGGAGCGGGAAACTTTGGTGAATTCAAGAGGACGTTCTTGATGAAGTTCCGCGACGTAATAGAGAAGGATGAAGACTTGGTAGCGATCTTAGAAGAAAAGTATCTGAAAGGTGCGGCGCGGGAACTGTTTCGGTCGTTGAAGAATCGATACAGAAGCCCAATAAAATTGATTTTTGCCGATTTTGAGGAAAGACTTCGGAGGAGGCAAGGGGATAGCCAGGCACACGCGTTGGCAGAGTTCGACGAGTTGCAGAAGCAATTTAACCAGAGGATGTGGGAGTACCTTCCAGAAATAGAGAAATGGTCGCAGAGAGCGTACCCGAACATTGATAGCGAGACGTTATCGCAAATGAGGGTCACGAAGTTGATGAAAGCAGTGAAAGAGGATCAGAACCTGCAGAACTTGCTCATCATGAAAAGAAGGGAGACGCCACTTGCAGATCAGTACGAAACGTTGAAGGACATAGTATTGCAGCAAGAAAACGAAAGGTGGAGAGATGCTGATCAGAGAAGGAGAAGGTTACAAGGCACGGAAGAACGAATTGAAACGGAATGGAAATCAGGAGAAAAAGATATGGGACAAGGACAGGAACAACGAGATCTGCGAAGCCTAAGTGAAAGCTCGCAGGGAACGGAGAAAAGTAGCAAGCGCCGGAAGTGCTTCAGATGTGGGGGAGCCGGACATATAGCAAAAGAGTGTACCTCGAAACCATTGTACAATGTAGTGTGGGTAGCGGAAAGCGTTGGCACGGAAATGCTAGAAACGTGCGAGGTGTTGGGACAAAAGCGAAAAGTCATTATTGATAGTGGAGCAGTAGTGTCAGTGATCTCATCAGGAGCATGGAAGCGGCTGAAAAGAGGGTGTAAAGATTGGCGATACAAGTGTGAGATGATGGGAAAGCCGAAATTCACATTGGTTAATGCAGCAAAATTGTCAATGCCGGTAATCGATCAAGTACGCTTAGAAATTTGGATTCGCGGCAGGAAAGCAGCAGTGGTTTTCCAAATTGTACAGAATGAAATGGAATTGTTCTTGTTGGGAACGAATGCATTCAAAACGGTTGGTGTGGAGTTGAAGCGGAAAGCTGATAAGCTAGAAAATCGAGGATGGGGAAATAAATGGCAGAGGTCATTTGTCGTAAAAGCAAATCGCGGACGGCGAGGCGCGAAAAAAGAGTATGCGGTGAACATTGTTCGGCCAGCGGGAAAGAAAAAATGGGTGAACGTGGAAAACGGTAATTCCTTCAAACGGAGATGTTGGTCCATTGATAAGCCGGCTGTAGCTATGATGTTGAAAAAGACGGAGAGAGCGAAAGACAACGGCATGATGTTGAAACCCGATGAGAGCAGAAAGAGATCCGAGGAAACGCATGGAAAGATGGCGTTGGGATGGACGTCTGGAGCGTGCAATGGGAGAAGAAAAAGAGGAGGTCAATCACTGACTGGATATGACTTGTGGCAGACTACCAGCGGCGGAAAAGTTGAAGGAGTCGATAAAGGAGGCAGCATGCAGTACATAAAGATCAAAGCTCCGCCATCGCATAGAGAAGAAGTAATATGATAAATGTTGTGTGTTATGTATATTATTTTTTAGTCTTCTTTTGTTTTTTACACCGGTCAGGGGCCCGGTTCTGCCGTCGGGGGGAGAGTTGCCTTTAGTAAAGGTCACGCCACGTAGTAACGTGTGCACGTGATGCCCCGGTGACACGTGTTGAGATGTAGATTATTGTTTATCATTTGTATAGGATTTAGTCCTAACTTATTTGTGCTACGTGTTTGCCGTTTTCTGTCTTGTTGTGTTTCGCTTAAGTTTGGCGCAATAAACGGTTATTGTGTCAAATCCTCTGTTATTCTCGTCACACACATAGGAACCCGTTAACTCTGGTCGCCCCCCGGATTCTTCTCGACCTCGGACACTAATCAATTCAATACATCAATATGCTTCATAAATGTTTTCAGGAATTATATCTAAACGATTATTTTCGGTGTAGTTTTGCATACTGAATCCGTTTTTAATTTCTCATGTTGCAGTTTTGCCCGGGCGTGTTAAAACAGACTACTTCGACACTTATAGAACGGACTATATATCATATCTCCACGTCATCAAAGTCTATACACCCACTTTGGCCTTTAATGAGTCTTAGTTGGATAACTTCTACAAATATCTGAAAAAATAATACACACGACTATCAAAGTGGGATTTGTCGATAATCATCTACGGAGACTTCAACGTCGTTTTAGGATGTTCCTCAGACGTTCTCCCATTTGTAAACAATACTCAACACTTAATTCTCTACATGGAAAATTCGTATTTTGCGGCTGGCCTGGTCCAGATGGGCCCCCGGTGCAACTTTCTGAAATTGTAATACTACTTTTTAGTATGCATTTTGTATTTTTGTATTTTCCTTTTTATATCTCTTCATATTTCATTGAGCCTTTAAAAAAAGCTAATTCCCGCTTCAGAGCCATAATTTTGACGTTCTCAGAACTGCTGCAATGAAGAAACATTGTATGTATACCTTTTTGCTATGACATTATTAATAAGACTTTTGTTATTGCCTGCCATAAGAGATGATTCTTCTTTTGATTTTTTAGCTGATTTTGTTTCTTGGAGAACCACTGAGAGATTTTGTCTTGATGGAGGAGTTATCTGCAACATAGTAAAACATTACATATTGCACAGCCTTAAAAAAGACGTTACCATTTGGCATGGCAAAATTTAAAAAATATCATTTTACATAAAAATCGGTTTGGGCTTGTAACTGAGTTTCTTGTGTGCCTGTTTTCAAACTGCATGTCGGAAGCGAACAGACCGGTTAGTTTTTGATAATAGTTTTACCGATTCGATAAACGGTGAACGGAAAATTCTGAATTATTTTTATTCATAAAATTTATTTGAAATTTCGGTAAATTTTAGAAGAGTTAGCTGAATTCTATGCGAGCTTAGAAGAAGCCTACACTGCTTGTCGCAGTAGATATAAGCTAGTTGTGGGTGACTACAACGCTCGAATGGGTCCTAGGCAACACACGGAACGGTTCATTGGACCACACTCAATGGAACCGCGCAACGAAAGCGGCGAACTACTCGCAACCCTTTGTGAATCGAACCGCCTATGGCACATGAACTCACAATTGGGAAAGCCTTCACATAGACGCTGGACCCACACCAGTCGCAATAAATTACACAAACATGAAATTGATCACATCCTGGCCAATAGACAGTTTGTCACTGATGTCTCGGTCGTCTCATCGATCACAACCGGAAGCGACCATCGTCTGCTCCGTGGAAACCTGCACTTCAACACCAAAATCGCAAGATTCGAGCAGGTCAAACGGAGAAAGCCCACGAAACGAGGCCCATACTCCCAGGGGTCATAAAAATAGGGGGCATCGTGCTCAAAGGGGGCAAAGTCTCAAAGGGGGCACTGTCTCATAGGGGGCATTTGCAACTGTCTCATCGGGGTCATTTCAACAAGTCTCATAGGGGGCATTCAGCTGAATGCTCAGAGGGGGCACTTCAAATCTCATAGGGGGCATCGAGACTTTTTTGTTTGGCAATAACCTATTTTAAATTCATTGGTCTGTCAAAGAAGCCTGCGATTTTTGACGACTTTCTCATTTGTTTTCAAAAACTATCAAGCCTGCTGCGCAGTCCTGAACTGACTGTTCATGCATTGCTTTGGTTACAACTTGTATTTTCTGAACTGCACCGTCCAGGCGGTATCATACCGAAGAAAGCGACAATATGTGGACATGACATGGTTTCGCGGTTTTTCTATTATGGATTCGTGACATAGCGAGACAACGTGTTAAGTTATGCGTCAGCAAATGTTGCGTCTCGCCACGATTCATCTCTTGGCAGCGTGAGAGGAGACAATTTTTTTCATTTTTCTGGCGCACAACTTGCAGCAACGTGTCGCTACGCTTTTCGATAAATCAAAAACTTTTAAAGTAGTGTCCAAAATCTTCACGAATTTGCTTTGAGGTTATGCACAGAACCAGCAAAAAAAAGTAAAAAAAAACCAGCAAAAGATTCAGCGAAAATTCGGAGAATGCTCTGACTGATTTTAAAAAAAGTTCAATTAATTAGTTTAATTTTCTTATCAATACAATTTAATTTTTTATTTCACAACACAGACTCAAAATTGCAAAAAGAAAACACTGCGTGGAGTTTTTGCAAACACTTTTACACTCGTTGCAATAGGCCACTAAAAATTGAACTGAAATTACTAAAATCAAAAAAAAAAAAGTTGTAACCAACGCAATGCATGAGCTGTCAATTCAGGACTGCGCAGCAGGCTTGATAGTTTTTGAAAACAAATGAGAAAGTCGTCAAACATTGCAGGCTTCTTTGAAATACAAATGAATTTAAAATAAGTTATTGCCAAACAAGAAGTCTCGATGCCCCCTATGAGATTTGAAGTGCCCCCTCTGAGCATTCAGCTGAATGCCCCCTATGAGACTTGTTGAAATGACCCCTATGAGACAGCTGCAAATGCCCCCTATGAGACGGTGCCCCCTTTGAGACTTTGCCCCCTTTGAGCACGATGCCCCCTATTTTTATGACCCCTGGGAGTATGGGCCACGAAACGAATATTGGACCCGGCTGTTGCTCACGCAATCACCGCCACTGCAACAATCATCCCGAGCGCTGACATCGATCTGGACTACATCAACCTCATCGCAATGCTCAAGAAACTCCAAGATCCAGCAGTCACTCAGCCATCCAATCACTCCACCAACAGACGATTGGACCCCAACTTCAAGTTACTGTCAAATGAATGTCGATGCAATGCGGCTTTAATTTTCAATTGGAATTCCGGTTAAAATTTAAAGGCACATCCGATTATTTTATCGGCCGGTCTCGACACGACAAGTTGTTTACGTCAAAAAACCTCCAACTATTGTAGTTTTTTATCTTTTTTTTCTCAATTCTGCATAGGGAAAAAAGCCACAAAAAACGGTTTTTTTCCTCTGCTGAATAGGTCCATAACATAAAATTCCGTTTGGGTCTGTAACTGAGCTTCTTTGTGTGTCTGTTTCCAAACTGCGTGGCGGAATTGAATCGCGCGCCCGGGACCAACACATAAACTCGAACTCCGATCTGTTGCAAACGTTTAACCGCTTGCGTCATTTGGCACACGTGGAAATCGAACGCAAAAGTGATATGTACAATGTCGAAGAAAACAATTTTAAAAATTAAAAAAAAAATCAGAAGTAGCTTTTGATGAAGTCAAACTTGTATACGATTTTAGGAGCTGTTTTGAACAAAATAGGGCTAAAGTTACAATATGGTTGATGTGGACTTCGAAGCGGAGAGAGGGGTTAAAAGTCACTCAAGATCTTTTACATAGTTTGAGAGGGAGATGTTAGTAACGGCAATGTTTTAGTTTTAACGGGGATTGGAGGGACCGATATGAAGGGATGAAGTCGCTGTTCGATGACAGAAAACATCTCGAAACCTACCTGGTTCAGTTTTTCAATGGCCAGCCCGCAGAGTTCTACGCGATAACAATCAAGCAATTGAGCCGGGACCATTTACGTTGGTCACGGGATTCCCTGCGAAAACCGAACGCTACAAACCTACAAATCAAGGAAATAAGCAGAGCGTCTACCATATTCCATCACTTTTTCGGCTAATTGTAAGGTAGCGCCGCTGGGGCCAGTGTTACCGGAAAATCAAAGACCCCATTGGCTTTATGCGAAGATAAATATTCGTTTGTCAAATTATGTCAAGACCAACCCTGGTCCTCTTTGAATCTTATATCTAGCACCGAGTGCACCAAGACAACCTCTTGAGAGCTCTGGTACCACTTTATGTCGGAGACCCAGAAGGCTAAACTCGAGAGACAATACGTCGGAGGACTCAAATTCTGCTGTGGCCTCACCAAGGACACCCCCAAACAACTTGTCTACCAGGAGACGAGAATGCAGCCGCTAAGCAAGGCGCTGAAACTGCGAGGTGAGCAACTAGCCATTTCCGATCTGAAGACTCCAGGTCACCCGACCAAGGATCTCAACCGCAGAAGGCATACGGAGAGATCGAGTGGAAACAGATAAAGAACACCTCCACTATAGTGCGTTGACGTCAGGGAAGATGATTGGAAGTAAATGAGGGGCGGCACGAAAACTGCGCAAAAAAAGAACCACACACTTTTCGTGAAGAGATATTTTAGCAGAGCAAATTGCCGAGCAGTACCAAGGTGGAACTGGCAAGGTTGAGGACGGATAGATCACATCTATTGGAAATGTACAAGGCAAAAGTGGGACAGCTTGGTGGAGAGATGCAGCAAATGCTACCCATTTCGAAACTATGGAAGCTGTTTGCGAATACGTGATGAAAATTTTGATTCTTTATGAGAGTGCCAGCTGTCATTTTCTCCTAAACAACCGGCGTTTTTTATCAATTCAATATTTTTGTTGGCTTTCGTAAGCAGTGCCGCAAAACATTGAAACTCCGCCCTCTCAGGGTTTTCAACTATTCGCAGTGCAATATTGTCAACGGGTGTGTCGTCTCGTTATGTTTCTTTTTATAATATATTTTTCGCGGGTGCATGTTATAGCCGGAGAAAATATTTAATCGATAATGGCGTAAACAAACAAATATTTATGGAATTTTCCTTCAAAGCACCATTCTATTGGTTTCGGAACCTTTTGAAACGCATCGTTTCAAAACCAAAATTTTTCATAACCAGACGTGCAGTCTTCTGAAAAAAATAAACTAGCACATCTATAGCCGACCAAAAAACAAATATGAGTATGAAAATCATGGAACGGTTTGAAAACAACAAATCAGGTTTGTCTAAAAAGAAAAATAATTAAAACTCACAATTGAATATGGAGCCTCTTTTGGATGGCTGGTTACAGTTATTAAGTCTGTTTTACAAAATTTAGCGTCATAATGAATGTCGTCTAACAAAACTACTCCTGTTTGCATATTGGGTTGAATAAATATCTGAAAAAATGAAGTTGTATTTATTGTATTAGTTGTAGTTGTAGCATTGTAACGGGTACCGTGGAACAATAGACATTCTATGTCTATTGGAACCGGTCTCCACCCACTGACCCCAACCCGTCAGGCAAGCCGCGCTCAAGACCTTTGTCAGTCTGGTGGACGGGGCTCGAAGATATCGTTCTTCAAAATTTAATCTTCTATATCTGCTTTATTCAATTATTCTACAACACTAATAAAACCTATAACAGCACTGGGGCATGAAGATGGAGTGAGTAAAAGCTTCGCACAACGCCCACATGAAACGCATTCAAATGCGACCAAAAAACACGGCGTGTTGGACGGAATGTTGGAAAATAAAATTTAAACTGCGCGGGCTTGTAATGTTTTGTTTTTGTCCATTGACAATAACATCCACTTTCCGCTGGTGATTCTCTCTCAAACCCCATGGACCATTTCCGTCCTGACCGAAATCAACTACGACATGTTATTTTATTTTTGTTTCTATCTAACTTGAAAGTGCCAAGGGTTCATCGTCGTCTGGTTCAAGTGTATAAGGCCGAGACCCCTTAGGAAATTACCATTCGCACTTGGTTTGGAAAATTCGAGAACAAGGACTTTTCCCTTGACGATGCTTTCCGCTCTGGGTTGTCTATATGGTGGTCCGTTTATGGCGTGCAACACTGGGAACTTCTGGACAGAGGCAAAACTATCACGGCCGAGTGCTACACTGCCCAACTGCAAAAGGTCAGGCCTAAGCTCAATCTCTCCCCGCTCAAAGACCACAGAGTGCACTACCTCCACAGGTTTGTATTTCCTAACCAGATCTTAGTTTTCTGGGCAAGTGCCAAAACTTCCGATTCATATTCGGAGTTTTCTATTATTGTAAGAAAACGTTTGCCTAGGCTGTTTGCCTCTGAAAATCTGATTTTAAAATTTCAGAGCAAACGAATTAAGCAAAAACAATTAAAATCGAAAATCAGAGCTTTCAATGAAATGAAAAATAGATGAAAACTGTCGAATTTGATGCTTGGCAGTGTTAGAAAAATGGGGAAAAAATGTTTGAATAAAATAATATTCATGTTCCTTATAACCTAAACCCATAGAAATATTTTTTGTAAACTCAATTTTTCTTAGGTTGGCAATAAATTTTTTGTTATGTTTTGAAAAAGTTTTTATTCAAAGAAGGAGAAATCAAATGATTAATATTATTTGTCTTTCTTATCCCACAAATGACCCAAGACGCCGAGAAGTACACGAAAAGAACTGGCAAGGCTCAGATGTCAAAGTGCAATCTCGCTAAAAAAAAAAAGAACTAAGATCGAAAATACAAACATCGAAATTATGCTAATAGAGGAAAGGCATCTTTGTGTTGAAATCTCATGGCCGCGTACAAAAGGTAATACATAGCTGAGTGGCACTTACTCTGAATGGTTTTTGCATTTCCGGAATTTTAAGAGAAACTTTTCCAGGCATTACGGATGAATTTAGCATCCCAGTGCAATTAAACTTTTCTCCGAATTCGTCGGCCAGGCAGATTTCAATGTCCGTTTTCCCAATTATCCAATAATTAAATGACAGCTCTGTCGAACTTGCCAGACAATTAATAGAATCTGTGGCAAGAGAGTCGGCGGGATTACCGCGTGTTTCGATAAGAGCGTATGGTTCGCCTAAAAAATCAAGAAACTTAAAATATTCTAGTTCTGGATTACGTGGAATTTGCATAGTACCAGTAGCTGCAAACCATAAGAGGTTGTCTGGTTCCCCACGTCCTATTACCCATTTGTCAACATGCTTCCCAAACGTTGACCACCTGCAAAAAATTTTAAATATAAAAATAGTGTTGTAGAAAAAGTCTTGATCCCTCATTTGGTTTTCGCACTGCGTGCATTGTTTTCACTCTGATGTATTATGAGGCTACCCCGAATCAGAACTGTCCCAAATCAGAACTGTCCTGAATCAGAACCGTGTCCTGAATCAGAACTGTTCGTATCAGAACTGTCATAAATCAGAACTGTCCTGAATCAGATCTGTTCGAATCAGAACTGTCCTGTATAAGAACTGTCCTTTATCAGAACTGCCCCAAAGCAGAACTGTCCCGAATCAGAACTGCCCTAAATCAGAACTGCCCCGATTCAGAACTGTTCGTATCAGAACTGTCCCGAATCAGAACTGTTCGTATCAGAACTGCCCCAAATCAGAACTATTCAATATGCATGCTTACGGCCTAATATGTTGTTTTTTCATAATAAAACAAATTTTATTTAAAACTTATACAGGATAGTTCTGATTTGGGGCAGTTCTGATACGAACAGTTCTGATTCAGGACAGTTCTGATACGAACAGTTCTGCTTCGGGACAGTTCTGATTCGGGACAGTTCTGATACATGACAGTTCTGATTCAGGGCAGTTCTGATACGAACAGTTCTGCTTCGGGACAGTTCTGATTCCGGACAGTTCTGATTTAGGACAGTTCTGATACGAACAGTTCTGATTCGGGGTAGCCTCGAAAATTTTAGATTAGTCTGTGTGTTTGTTTGTGTGTCTCACACGCGAGTTTGCAGTCGACAAAACTCGATCCGCGACCTGTCGATTGACGTTCAAACGTGCTAACCACTTTACCACAATGGTCACGAGAACTTGAAAGAAATAGGGAAAAGAAATGATTGTCATTTCTATTTTAAAAAAAAAAAACAAAAATCAGTAAAAATCAACATTTGACGAAGGCGACTTAGTCGCCACAAGCTGCAAGCTTGTTTCATTTAAAATTTAATTTATATGTGAAGTAGTCGCCCAGGCTGGCGTAAAGCTCTTAAACCCAAATAACCCTCTGCATCTCTGCGTCTCTCGCCACGTGTACAACGACACTCCAGACACGCGCGGTTTAGCAGCCACGTTTTGACTATGGGTGGGCCGCGCATATTTAGTTTTTGTTGTTGGATTTTTCCGCGTGTCGGTTTTGTTTTTGTTTTTAGTTTTAGCGTGGCTCTTTAATCTTTAGTTTTGGTTTTTCTCGAGTAGGTTTCCGTTTAGGCAATTTTGTGTCGGAATTATTGATTTCTGTCAATAAACCCGTTTTATTCTCTCACATTTGGCTCGTGCTAATTTTATTGCGTTTCCTGCGCAAATTTATTGGAACCCGGGCATCTTTCGGAAAGAAAGATCCAACTTGGGGGCCGAATCGTGTCTTTTTTTTTACCTCTCTTAAATTTTTTCGCGTTTTTGCCGATTGCTTTTTGTGCTTCTCTGTTAAAAACGAAATTTGGAATAAATTTCGAAATAAGAGTGGGGCAAATTGAATTTGGCACACATCGCGAGAAAATTTGTCATTTTTCGTTACTTTTGGAATAAAAGTTACGAATTTCAGCACGTGCAACCAATATGGAGAGGATTCAAGCAAAAGAAAGCAAAACGGAAGCCGAAGAAGAACCAATGCTGGAAGAGATGGGCGGCAACGTGCCGATCGTCGATGAAGAGCTGGTGCTGGGACTTGATGGAGAAGTCGTCTTGGAAGAAGACGGCTGGAGCGGCAGAAGTGAGAAGACAGCACCGTCGTTTGTGGAGGTGCTGGACAAGATCAAAAAAGAAGAAAAGAAGAACAGCGCAAGAAAAACTCGAAGCGAGGAGGACGTGTTTCGAGGAGACTCGTCGTGGGCAGCGCAAATGGAGATGGAGGTGAGCATTAAAGATAGAAGAAAATTATTGAAAGGATGGCACAAGTTTATTGTTGCAAGCGAGAAATTGGAGAAAGAAATGAAAGAAAAAATCGGATTGTTCACGACGTGTTCGTCGCGAGCAAAAAATTCGATCATCGCACCGGTTAAAAAGTTTGGAGAAGAATTGAGAGGCCGCTGGGAAGAAATTGGCGGCGAAACGTGGATAAAAGCGGTCATGACGGTGATGAGCGTACGGCAGATTGAGAACGGCATAGAGCTGGAAAAAGCGCTATTGGAAGGGGGAACACAGGAAAAAGAAGAAAATGAGAAATTGAAAAAAGACATTTTCAATTTTCAGGAGCTGCACAAGGCGGAGAAGAGAGAGCTGGAGTTGAAGGTGGAGAAGCTCGAGGAAGAATTGGATAGAGCAAGAAGAAGACTCGAGGTGGCGGAAAAGGCAGCGAAAAGCGAGAAGAAACGGGCGCTCGAAATGAAGAGTAATTTGGAGCGAGCTGCAAGTGAGTCAGATGAAAGCGATGATTATGATGAAATAAGAAAACAAATTCAGGCGCGCTCGACGAGAGCAGAAGGGCCAGGAAGGAGATGGTCGAGGAGTTCAGCGCAACCGCAGGCAAAGGATTGCAAACGGACACCGGAGACGTACAACGCAGGTACGTCAAAATGGGATGTGGAAAGTGTAGAAGTGAAGCGAAAAGTGTCGAGTTGGCTCGAAGAGAACAGCGAGCGGCGGGGAAGTGAGGAGAGTGTGAAATTAAGGAAAAGTCAGAAGCGCGAAGAAGAGAGAAGCGAAGCGGAAAGCTGGCGCTCAAGGGAAAGTGAGAAAATGATAAAATCCACGATGATTAGTATGAGCAAAATGATGAGGTCGTCTGCGATGCCAGAACCAAAAGCGTTTGATGGAATGGGGAATTTCGGAGAGTTCAGAAGAACTTTCATGATGAAATATAAAGAGGTGGTAGAGGAGGATGCGGACTTGGTCGCGATAGTAGAGGAGAAGTATTTGCAAGGCGCAGCAAAGATGTTGTTCCGGTCGATTGAAAATCGGATGTTTTTGAGGAATTTGAGCAAAGATTAAGAAGGAGACAGGGCGATAGTAGGACCCATGCGTTGGCGGAGTTTGATGGATTGAGACGCGGCGTGAATCAGAGGATGTGGGAATACATCCCAGAGATTGAAAAATGGTCGCAGAAAGCGTACCCAAACCTGGACAAAGAGTCTTTGTCGCAGATGAGGGTAACGAAGTTGATGATGGCGGTGAAAGCGGACCACAATCTACAAAATTTGCTGGTTATGAAGAGAAGAGAAACGGCACCGGAAGAACAGTACGAGACGTTAAAGGACATCGTGCTTCAACAGGAAAACGAAAGAAGACACAACTACAACCAGAGGTTCAGGGAAACCCAAACAAGGAATAGAGAATCGTTGTGGAGAGAGAATGAAGTTGGCAAAGGTCAAGAAGCTTGGAAAATTGACCAGAAAAGAAATGGAGAGGTTGGTGAGAGTAGAGAAGACAACGGGAATGGAACAAAGTGTTTTAACTGTGGAGGAATAGGACACGTGGCAAGGCAGTGCACGTCGAAGATAGTCTATCGAATAGAGAAAAAAGAAGATACAGTTGAAAGTGGAATGGTTGAACAAGAGATGGTGGAGCAGTGTGTGATACTGGGACAAAAACGGAAAATTGTTATAGATAGCGGATCAGTAGTCTCGGCAATTTCTGCGGGATTGTGGGAAAAGCTGAAGAGAGGCTGTAAGGATTGGAAGAAGACATGTGAAGTTTTGAAGAAACCAAATTTTACGCTGATGGACGCGTCAAAGTCGATGATGGGTGTGAAAGAACAAGTCCGGTTGGAAATCACAATCAAGGACAGAAAAGCAGTTATAATTTTCCAAATCATCGAGAATGACAAGGAAATGTTTCTGTTGGGGACAAATGCGTTTGAAGATGTAGGAATTGAGTTGAAGTGGAAGCCGAGGAAGTCGGTTTCAGAAGAGCAGATTGGCAGATACCGAGAGAACGCGGGCGAGTACAAATATCGTCATTCGCAAGAGAGGAAAAGGGCTCATGGACAGGCGAGAGCAAATGTGAAAAAGGAGCAAGAAAAGGCCAAGAAGTGGTTCGATGAGAAAAATAAAGTGGAGAAGATAAAATTTCCAGTAGTGGGAGATCGTGTACAAGAATTGGTAATTGAGACTAAAGCTAAACGCGGAAAGCGGGCAGTGAGAAAAGAGAAGGATGTGAGACCTGTACAGAGTGTAACAAAAATGAAAGACCGTGTGAAAAACAATGAGTCTTTCAGATCGATTATTCGAGATGGTTGCCGATGTACAGCGAAATGTACAGAATGTTTGGACGGATACGAGTACCAGTCAGCGGACGAGTTGGCAATGGCGTTGGCAATCCGTGGGAAAGGAATATCCCCGGAAAACCAGATGCTAGCGGTGAAATCGAGCGAAGCGATAAGGGAGCGCTCTGAAGGCCACAAAGAGGAGGCACTAAGACGATTCTCGAGAAGATGTAAGAGTATGGCAGAAGCGGTGATGATTGGTGAAGTGGATGATGATTGGATCGCAGTGGCAGGAAAGCTAAGAGAAGAGATAGAGTGGCTCTTGAGACCAAAGAAGACGGTGATTCGAAACCAGCACATTATTCTGGCGGCGCCCAGAACCGTTGGTCGGGATGAGCTGGTATTCGAGGTACGC
The DNA here is from genome assembly GCA_963572235.1 of Caenorhabditis japonica. Classification (NCBI taxonomy): domain Eukaryota; kingdom Metazoa; phylum Nematoda; class Chromadorea; order Rhabditida; family Rhabditidae; genus Caenorhabditis; species Caenorhabditis japonica. Next base: position 730,543 of record OY754347.1, read on the forward strand.
AGCCATGCTTTGGAGAAGTGGCCGGAAGGCTACGACCTCTCAAAAGTACAAGAAGTCGTCATCCTTGTTCGGTTGACTATGGACGAAGGACACAATGCGCGAGTCAGAGACTGCGCAAAACGACTGCAACAGGTGGGAAAGAAAGTCTCCGTGGTCCCGTGCGGATACGATTGTGTGTACGGAGACATCGCAAAAATCCAGGAGATGTGGAGCGAATGGAAGAATATTGGTGTGGTGTTACCACTGAAGCCGACGGGTACCAAAATGACGCCGTTGATATCGTTAGCGCCACCGGAAGGAGCGAATCGCACACAACTAGCGAAATTTTTGGAGATGGCGATTGGAGAGACAGTGCTGGTGAAAAAGTTGTGCGAGAGCAAAATGGGAGGACTGCAGGAGCCAGGAAGGAAGCCAATGTCAGAGCTGAAGCCGGAGATAAAATACGCAAAGCGAGGACGATTCGAGCCGAATATCTGATGAAGCGGCGAAGATAAGTTGTATAATTATTGTTGAGTGTTATTTATCTGTTTATTGAGATATAGGAATTAGAGTAGGAGAACTGTTTTGTTGATTTGTTAGGGTAACGTTCTGGGTAAAAGTGTCCATATTGTGAGCGAGAACGCCATATCCGGTCGGGGTCCGGACTGTTTGTCGGGGGGAGAGTCGCCCAGGCTGGCGTAAAGCTCTTAAACCCAAATAACCCTCTGCATCTCTGCGTCTCTCGCCACGTGTACAACGACACTCCAGACACGCGCGGTTTAGCAGCCACGTTTTGACTATGGGTGGGCCGCGCATATTTAGTTTTTGTTGTTGGATTTTTCCGCGTGTCGGTTTTGTTTTTGTTTTTAGTTTTAGCGTGGCTCTTTAATCTTTAGTTTTGGTTTTTCTCGAGTAGGTTTCCGTTTAGGCAATTTTGTGTCGGAATTATTGATTTCTGTCAATAAACCCGTTTTATTCTCTCATATTTGGCTCGTGCTAATTTTATTGCGTTTCCTGCGCAAATTTATTGGAACCCGGGCATCTTTCGGAAAGAAAGATCCAACTAAGTAAAATTATTTGAAAACCAACATGAAAATCAGGAAATACTATCGTGTTTTCAATCGAGTTGCAGCATGTTTTCTCTAATTCTCTTCGAATCGAACTCTGTTTACGTGGTCGTGCGAGAAAAAGTGGGCGGAGTCACGTCACGCGTTCTCATGTCGCAAGTCGATTGAAAAAAACAATACAATTGCAAAAGAATTTCCGGTAGCTGATGGGCAGCAAGGCTGCTTATTGCCGACGTTCATTGTTGGGATTTGGCAGAGCTGTCCGGGACGGATACTTGGCAGCTACTCAGCAGCTAGTTAGCACCTAGTTGGCAGCTACTCGGCCAGTTGGCATCGATAAAAGTTTATAACAGACAACCATCTTAAAATCCAATGAGATGAAGATCCGATTTGACAGAAACCTTTATAATCCAAGCATCCAAGCGCTTTTTGACCCGAAATCGGAACGTGCATGCTATATGCGCCTGCATATATGCGCATGTGCGGGCACGTGGATGCATTATTCATTTCTCCAATTTTCCCTATGAGTTCCACGCAGCGCGCTATATGCTTCAAGCGCATTTCACCTGTGAGATTGGCGTCCGCAAGCTCTCACCACTAGACCACACAGGTGATTCGCGTGACGCAAATAATTTGTCAAAAATTGTTCGCGCGTTTGCGAAATGGATACGCGTGAACATTACTTTTGTGCGCGCATAATTCGCAATTCGCGAAAATTTACATTTAATTTGCAAATTATATGCGCATCCCGAAAACACGGTCAACAATTTTCAATTCGCGAAACAGCATATTCGCCGACAATAACTTTGTTCGCACACAAATGACAAATCCCGAAAATTTGCCACACAATTAACAAATCGTGTGCAGATTGCGAACGAAAACAACAAGAAGAGACAAATCGATAGCAAATAATTGACAATTCGCTATCATTATTCTGTTTTCGTAATTCACGTACCGCTAAAAAATTTCCTGGATGAATAATTAATTTGCTTTAACTTTATTTATTAAAAAATTATTTATTTAAAAATATTTACAATTAAAAATAAATACAATCAAATATCTACATGAAAAAGAAGAAAAAAAAGCGGGGAAAAGAAGAAAAAAATCCAGTGGAGATGAGTGAGCCAGTCGATCGTTGTTGATTGCACTGAAAAATATTACATTTAAATCCGTTATAGAACTGATTTTGTTCCCCTCTATGTTTAACACTTGTTGAAATTTTTGATTCAAGTAGTAAAAACTTTCGATTTTTCACAAATCAATTCCAATATACGAAAATTTGCGGAAATCCCAAAATTTTAATCATTGTTAAAATGTTTCCAATCGAGTTGAATCGTGAAGAAATATAACCCCGCCAACGTTTTTCACGCAAACTTCAAGTTTTAGAGAATTTGGAATATTTACGTGAAAAACGTGGGCGGGGTTTCATTTCATGATGATGCAACCCGGTTGAAAACACAATAAGTTATTTTTCATACAAATTTTTTGGAATTTTTGTACTGAAATTTGAAAACTTACTTTATTATTGGCTCGTGATGGGATCGTTGTCGGTCGGCCATTCGAGCAGCATCGGAGCCTGAAAATATAAAGTATTGAAGGAAAAGTACAAATTTCAATAGGAAATAAAAAGGATTCGATTATTCAGTGTGCCTTATCGAAAATATTTATCGAGAAATGCCCATTTTGAAAAGTGATCTACAAAAAATTTTTCGATTTTTTAGATCAAACCAAATCAAATCAAATATTCATTTGCTATAGAAAATGAGCAGGAAAACGGTTGTAGCTCAACAGCGAATAGCTCTTTTGTAATGGATTTTTGTTGAAAGTCAACAGGATTTAGAATTTTATGAAACCAACAAATTTCAGAAAATATTTGGTTTTAAAAAGCGATTTTAAACACTAGGACTTTCTGTATTTCAAGCACGGTGATTTTAACAACAAAAAAAAAACTGAAAATTGAGCATTTTTTCTAAATTTTTCATGATATTTTAAAAATATTTTTAAACTCAAGTTATATTTTAAAACTCACATTTTCCTTGGTTGCCGCGCGCGGTTTTTGGCAATGACTGTCAGGACGCCTGGAAATATAAAATTAACGGAAGAAAAATCAATAAAAAAGCAAGACGGTATAAAAACTACAAAAATATTGAAGCATTTTTACGAAAAAACCAAGAAAAGTAGCATAAAAATAAAATTTTTGAGCCAGAAATGAATTTATTTGGGCCTCAACCAATGATGAGCAAATTTTCGTTGCGAGAGTTCGTTCGGGATTTGCCAATTGTATATTCGTGATTTGTCAATAATTCACCGATAATTTGGGAACTCCGACCATATGTCGACAATGCTTTATTTACAAATTGTGCTCAAATCGCGATTATCTTCTTGGCGATTTGTATACAATTTTTAAATTGTTTGTCTGCGCGTATAATGCATAAGTCGCGAATCACCTGTGCACCGCTGCACACATTCTCAGTGCCCGCAATGGGCGTTGATATATGAGCGGCGCGCGACGCAAGGAGGTATGCAAGTGCGCTCCACTAGACGAGCATTTGGAGGTGTCAATTTCCGCCACTGTCAATTTCTCTGGTTTTTGAAGCGAGTCTCCCAATGCAAGGTGCAGTGTGTCTGGGGTTTCTGCCGAGACGCTATGTAATTTTCATTTTGGTTCCCAAATTATTTCATTTCACGTGTAAATTCAACGTGAAATGAAATAATTTGGAATCCAAAATGAACATCTCGTAGTATTAAGTTCAGCGGAGCGCGTTCGACCATTTTGGCGGGCCGAGAATAGATAATTTATTTTATATTGACATATTATTTTTTGAAAAATGTAGGAAAGGAACAAAGGTAGGAAAAGAACGGTGGGAAATGATTGTTTGCCAAATCGCGAACTACTTAGCTTCGCGCAGACCACTTTGTTTTCAAATTTAAAGATTCTTGTAGAAATGCATGAATGAAAAATTTTCCAAGTCGAGACTTTTTCTACAATTCAATACAATAATTTTTATACCTGCATTCAGAGTCGAAGGAGCAATCATACGATAAATGTTGATGATCAGGCAAATGTGGTGTAAGATCGGATGTTGTTACAAAAAGTCCTAGTGCAATCTGAAATTTTATTTTAAAGTTGAACTTTTAAACTATTTGAAAAAAAAATCAACAAACTTGTAGGATTTTGCTCACAATAGTATTTTGGTTTGAAGACGGCAGATATTGGTTTATGCCACTCATGAAAATGACAGCTCTGCAACCATTTTCTACAAACTAAGAAAATAATTAAAATGCGCGGGTTGACGCAAATAATCTATTAGTTTGTTATCTTCCCATATCGTGTTTTCAATCGACTTGCGACATAAGAACGCGAGACTCCGCCCACTAATTTGTGCGCAACCACGCGAACACAGTGATATTTGAAGAGACGCAGGCAGAACGGTGAATGCAGACTTGCGTTTTCATGTCGCAAGTCGATTGAAAACACAAAATTTTAAAGAGAACAATAGACATTGGGGTTTATTTTGAAAAAACTATTTTTGGGTGCTTTGTGAATCCAGGGGCTTTTGTTTTTAGCAATTTTCCCTCTTGAAATTTTTTTTTTTAGTTTTTGAAGTAATCTACTAATATTCTATCCCAGACAATTTTTAACCTTTTAGCTTTTAACACACTTTTATGGACCTATTCAAGAGAGAAAAAAAAAGAAAAAAAAGAAGTTTTTTCCGATGCAGGAACGGCAAAAAAAGAAAAAAAAGGAGGAGAAAAATCAATTTCCTTCCTTTTTTCTCTTCCTTTTTTTTCTTTTTTTGCCGTTCCTGAATCGGAAAAAACCTCTTTTTTTTTCCTTTTTTCTCTCTCTTGAATAGGTTCATTAAAGGCGCATCGGTATATTTGAATGGGTCTCGCCACGTATGACTACTTTATCATCGGCAGAAAATGAATTTTTCTCTTCCTTTTTTTTCTTTTTTTGCCGTTCCTGCATCAGAAAAAACTTCTTTTTTTTCTTTTTTTTTCTCTCTTGAATAGGTCCATTAATCTTTTTACTTTTAACACTGGAGGGAGTTTGTAACCGCGCCCGAACGCCCACACGCAACGCAGCCAAATGAGACCAAATAAATAAATAAAGCGTGCGACAAAATTCGCATTATCGGAGAGAGAAATGAACTGAAATCGTGAATATTACGAAATCCGATCTAAAAATTTTCGGGTTTTTTGGCTATATTTGGATGCGTTGCGGTTATGCGTCCGGGCGCTTTTACTCACTCCCTCCTCATGCCCCAGTGTTTTAAAAGCTTCAGGTTCTTGAAAATCTGTATAAAAAAGTAATAATTTTTTTTTTGAAACTTACTACTTATTTTCAGAAATAAACCTATTGAGAGTTTCTATTTTTTTTTCCAAAAAATCGTAATTTTTGATAACTCCCTGTTACTTTAGGGCTCTCGGACGTTATGTTTTAAAACCGAGAAGTTTCAAACCCTGGGTCCGCAATCTGTCGTCGCTATAATTATGCAGTTCTGTTCGTTCTGTGGGGTTCAGGGCTGTCAAAACGGCCCCGCGGCCGGCCCTCGGCCGAGAAAACTGTCGGCCGGCCGGCGGCCGGCTTTGCGAGCGTGAATGACAAAAAAGCCGCGGCCGGCCTTAAGGCCGAGTGTGATGAAACATCTCTCTCTTTTTCGTGTTCTTTTTTCAAGATTTCTCAGAGATCAAAAATTCTGTGGCAGATCAGTGCAATTTTTCGATCTTTCACAGTACCCACGGCCCTCCAGCCGGCCGCGGCCGGCCGCGGCTTTTTTGTTGTTGAGAGCGCACGGCCGAAGCCGGCCGTGAGCCGCGGATTTTTTCGGCCGGCGGCGGCCAGCCGGATTTTTGACAGCCCTGGTGGGGTTCCCCCCCCCCTTTTGTTTGAATTGGTCGCAATGGGACGCACTTGCATTTTCAGTGCTATTGTGTTTTCAATCGACTTGCGACATGAGAACGCGAGACTCCGCCCACTATTTGTGCGCGACCACGCGAACACAGTGATATTTGAAGAGAAGCAGACATGTAGCGCACAAATAAGTGGACGGAGTCTCGCGTTCCCATGTCGCAAGTCGATTGAAAACACAATAAAATGGGCAGTGATTTTCAACACTTTTCAGCGTTTTCGTAAAATGGTGGAATTTCAACAAAATTTTCAAAAACTTATTGATTCAAAAAAAAATTGGATATTTTCAGCCAAGGATGAGGAAAAAATGTTTACAAAAAACGTCCCTATAATTATTTGAACAAAATATACTCGGCGAATGCATCATCAGCCTCGCTCTACGGCACTTTTCAATTTTCAACAGCGTAGTGCGCATTTTTCGAGGCGAAAAATCAATTTTTAACTGCAACTCGTCGTGGATACGTCATTTTCCGTTGAAAAGAAGTTTAAAATGAGAAGTCGAGTTAATCTTGCAAGTGCAACACGGTTTTACAGGAATTTTGCAGTAGAGCGAGGTTGATGATGTATTCGCCAACTATAACGTGGAACTAACAAGGGAAGTCTTTTCACAAACCATCACTTCTCTCGTTTTTATCACGACCCTCCAGTGGTGGAAAAGTCAACGAAAGGGAGGCGCAGTGGTAGAGTGGGGGCAGCAGGAGAAAGGTCACCTGTTCGAACCCTCTGGTGGTAAAAATTTTTGTGATATTTTTTATAAGTATGGGAAACAGGGGTGGGACCAAAAAAAATATGTTTTTTTGGGTCAGAAAATTTTTTTTTAACTTTTTTTGATTTCTTTTTTGACAATGTGACGTAGGCAATACTTTTTTTGGTTTTTTTGTAGTCGCGGAGGCGAATAAGGTTTTTGGACGGGGCTACCCCAAGGCAGAACGTTCCCGCATCAGAACTGTCCCAAAGCAGAACCATGGAACATAAATTTTTTCTCACCTTCACCATCAAAAAATAAATTTTTTCTCACCCAAAAAACATATTTTTTTGGTCCCACCCCTGTTTCCCATACTTCTAAAAAATATCAAAAAAAATTTTACCACAAAAGGGTTCCAACCGGTGACCTTTCTCCTGCTGCCCCACTCTACCACTGCGCCTCCCTTTCGTTGATTTTTTTCACCTCTGGAGGGTCGTGATAAAAACGAGAGAAGTGACGGAGGGGGAGCCGGAACTTTGGAGCAACTTGTTGAGCTTATTTTTGAAGTTCGGCAGCTAAATTTTTTTGACGCTGTAGCCAGAGATAGGTTCTATTAGCCCACCAAGTTTCAGAGAATTCCAATATGATTTGTGAAAAGACTTACCTTGTAAGTGTCTTCAAGTCGATTTCATGTTTCAATTTGATCGCAAATTTCTGAAACAAAGCCATATTATTTTTCAGCTTCCATATAAACTCGAATTTCCTTTAATTTTTTCCTGATTTTTTTTTAAAGTTGCATGTTTGGTACTTTTGCGTCAATACAACCAATGGCCCGTTTAAATTTCCATAGAAAACAAATGGGTATATGACTGAATCGGAGCGAACACAGGAAAAAATGGAAAAGAAAGGTTAAAAAATTATAAAAAATTTCACGAAAAATTTCTTTTTCTGGCGATTTCAAGCCAAGAGCAGCGTCGAAACAGTAAAATTCTTCATCTTCAGGCAGTTTTGAGCATAAACCGAATATATGAATTTTCTGATCAAGTTGGGTCAGCAAATCCGCTTGAAAACACTCCATTTCACGCAATTTTCGTTCAAGCATAGGGATGTTTCCCGCGACAATTTTTACCTCATCTTTGGGTTAAAATGATCACAATCTTTTTTTGAAGCAATCTGTTGTTGCAAAATTTGATACGATTCCTACATTTTACGAAAAACCTGAAAAATTTTGAAAATCTCGTTGAAAACGCGCAGACTTTAATGACGAGCTTCCCTGTCGACAAATTTTTAAGTTTTTTAGCTTATCTTTCTTATATAGAAAATTTTAGATTAGTCTGTGTGTTTGTTTGTGTGTCTCACACACGAGTTTGCAGTCGACAAAAGTCGATCTAGCGACCTATAGATTGACGCTCAAACGTGCTAACCACTATACCACAAGGGTCACGAGAACTCGAGAGAAATAGGGAAAACAAATGATTGCCATTTCTATTAAAAAAAAAAAACAAAAATCAGTAAAAACAAATATTTGACGAAGGCGACTTAGTCGCCACAAGCTGCAGGCTTGTTTTGTAGATAAAATTTTTCTTAACAATAACTATGTTGCAAAATATTTAAAAAATCAATAAAAATGTCATAATCTAAAGTTGCAAATCGCCGGCCATTTTAGCACTGAAAATGCAAGTGCGCCCCATTGCGAGCAATTCAATCGTTTCGGATTTTGGCACACCGTGTTGTGTGCAAACCCATGACGACAGATTGCAGATCCCGGGTTTGAAACGTCGCGGGTTTGAAACATCTGGACTTGAAACGTCCGGGAGCCTATTTTTGTAAACGGCCAAAGAAACTTTCTGAAAAATTAGAAAATTTTGAAACTCCCTAAAAATTGATTTTCAATGAAAAACTTGAAAAAAAAACATTTTCAGACCTATTACAGAAATGCAAGAATTCCTAAAGTGCTCCCAATGATGCAAAGCGTGTTGCGCTGTTTTGGAGGGAAAACAATGTTTCAATAATGCAAACTAAAAGAAATTAGACATATCAACAAAAACGAAAAAAGAGACATTAGAGAAACAAATTTTAAAGATATATGACATCATTTTCGTTGATAGATTTTTTAGTAATTCCGGAAATCATTGAAAAAATCGTGAACGGAAATTTCCGTTTATAGAGACATCATGGCATTTATAAACAAAGAAGTCATTTTATAACTAGGTCATGGCCCAGATTCATTTCCTACTTTTTGTGATGGAACATGTATGTCAGAGTGAGATAAATGTTTTCTGAATTTTTTGGGACTTCCATATTTTGTTTCACAAAAGAAGAAAAATAAAAAGGTAATGGACCTATTCATAGGAGAAAAAAAAACAAAACAAAAAACACTTTTTTCCTATTCATATGTAGCACTGGGATCTGAGGAGGGAGTGAGTAAACGCGCCCGGACGCACACACGCAACGCATCAAAATGTGGACCAAAAAATAAAAAAAGGCGCGCGAAAAATTTCGCATTATCGGAGAGAAAAACCAACGCAAAATCGTGAAAATTACGAAATCCTATCCAAAATTATTTCGCGCGCGTTGATTTTTCACTCCAATAATGCGAAATTTTTCGCGCGATTTTTTATTTTTTGGGCCTCATTTGGATGCGTTGCGTGTGTGCGTCCGGGCGCGCTTACTCACTCCCTCCTCATACCCCAGTGATGTAGATGTCAAAAATGTCAAACAATTTCAAAAAACGAATGGTAAACAAGTGCGTTTTGACCATTGATAGAGAGGAGGCACAGAGAGTTTACAACCCCGTGGGAACGGAGTCGTTTACTAGTTCATGCGAACTCCGCCTCTTCTCTGCGCCTCCTTACTATCAATGATCTATCATGGTCAAAAAAAACACTTGTTTACCATTTGTTTTTTGACATTGTTTGACATTTTTTGACATCTATGAATAGGAAAAACATGTATTTTTTATCCTATGAATAGGTCCATAAAAGGAAATATAATTCAAAAAAATTGGGTTCATTTATTCATTAACCTTTTTAATGAAAAGTTTACAAATCACGAGTGTATGAAACCCCGTAGAAAAATGTGCGACAAATAGTATTGATGCAACAAAAGAAAACACTCAGGAAGTTTACTCAAGTGGCTCAAATAAAATAATTTAGAACTTTCTAACAATAGGAAAAAAGGAAAATTATTTTTAAATCAAAAACTTTTCAATGAAGATGCATGAAAACTGTTCTGCCCGAGAGTGTATTATAATTATCTTATATATTTACATGAGTTAAAGTTTAAAATTTGATTTCTGACATATTAGATGCTTAACGAGCAAATTTTAAACGAAATATAAAAAAAAAACTAAACAAACAAAATAAAAGTCAGCACTTATGTTTGTGTATATGTGAGATTTTTTTTCCAATAAACACCTTATTTCACGAAGTTCCACTTGTGAATGAATACATGACTCTTGTCGCAAAGAACGAGATTAATTCAAAAATTATCGGGAAATCAATAACAGCTTTGTCGCTCTCATGAATGTAGTAGTATTGACCAACAGAATATCATTTATGGGGTTATTCACAAGAAAAAAAACCGTTTGTTTTTGTTTTTTTTTCCAATTCACGCGATATTGAAGAGACGCAGAAGGTGAGGAGTTCAAAGAAGGGGGCAGTCTCTGTGTCTCTTCACTATCAATGCTATATCCCTGTTTCTCTACCTGTATTTTTTTACATTTCTCGACATCGCGTGAATTGGAAAAAAACAAAAACAAACCGTTTTTTTTCTCATGAATATCCCCATTATTATCAATTCAATATTCTTGCCGGCTACCACATGCGCCCGCGCAAGTTTTATAATAGACGCAGACATAGCGACACATGCCTGCGGCGACACACCCGGCTACCACATGCGCCCGCGCAAGTTTTATAATAGACGCAGACATAGCGACACATGCCTGCGGCGACACACCCCGGCAAGAATATTGAATTGATAATAAATTATAGCATTTCTTCCTACAAAAGTATTTCCCCTGTAATATCGTAGTTTTCTAACTTCATCGCAGTAATCAGTCACAATGACGGCTAAAAAACTTAAATAATAAGTGTTTCCTTTTTCTTGTTTTTTATTACTGTTGAAATTTCTTTGAACAACTGAGGTGAAACCTCAAAAGTATCACCTGGGTCTCCGACGATGCCATTTCGACACTCACGTTAATCTTAATAGCGCGATTTTTGTAAACTTTTAACTTCAAAACCGCGACAAACCTTCACCGCGAGTTTTTGCAACCCTTCGCGCGGGGTGCTGGCGATTTCTCATGCAAAAGTGCGCTTTGTATTTGCTGAAAAATATTGTGGCAGTGCGCTAATGTATGCGAATTTGTATTCGTCTAGGGCTGGCAATGGGTAGTCCCACTCTTTTTTGCATTTTTCGGAAACATCCAATTTCAAGCACTAGTAATTTAATTTTTTACTCTATTTTTTGAAAATATTTTATCGAAAACAAGAAGATGTCATTACACAATATGGCTCCCCGACGATTCGCAACCCGACGTTTAGAAACCGCGTCATTCCGCCACTCTCGTCGATTTTAAACTATGAACTTTCGAAACCCAGCAGTTCCAAACAGCGACAAAAAAACCCCGCGCGCTCTCGCTACCCGTCAATTTGCAACCCGGTATCACGCAACTCGTCATTTTCAAAATTAGCGGTATCAATTTCGACATGAGTGGCGAATTGACGCGATTTCGAAGCGTCGGGTTGCGAATCGTCGGGGAGCCCACAATATACAGTAGCCGCCACTGAAATATCCCCTTTTTTCAGCTATAACTTTTTTTTAGAGAAGAGCAATCGAGTCAAAACATTTTGTGCGTATTACCGGCATCTATAATGTATTTTCTGCAAAGTGTCGTCGCGGTACTGCAAAAGAAATAATTTTTCTAATTTTTTTTTTCAATTTTCACGATTTTGATCGTTTTTTCTATTTTTTTTTAAAGCTAACTCCAATATTTTCCAGAGTTTTCAATATCTATTGACTTACAAGGGAACTACAAATCCATGAGGGTTGAGAATTTTACCAAACTTTCAGAATCGGTACATTTGAGTACGGTGATTACGAATCTGAATTCACTTTTTCCCCAATCGATCTGGCTTTTCAGAAAATTTGTCTTAAAGTTGGCTCAAAAATTTAGTTGTCAATGGAAATTTATAGCGTGCAGCGCCTCACTGAGAAATAGAGGAGTCCGCGTTATAGTGACTGGCCTTCCGGTCCCTTATTTTCAACAGTGGATGGTTCAGTGGTAGAGTGGCCGCATGGTAAGCAGAAGGTATGGAGTTCGAGTGCGCGCTATTTAAAAAGAACTTAAGAAAAAGTAGATTTTCTCCCTAACCAGCAATTTGCAATTGCTAGAGGGCGCGAGCAGGGACACAGGTGGTGGGAGATAATGCCAAAACGGATCCGAAACGGATGGGACGTGGATTGGATCCATATATGATCCGATATAGATCCACGCGCCCCCGTGGAGGGAGCGTGGATTGTTTTGGCGTGGGTCACCGTGGATCCACGCCGGCGTGGGGGAGGATGGAATATATATGGAGGGCGCGTGGAATTTTTTGACGTTATGGAGAATGGATCCGCGTTCATCTGAAGCAGGGCGCGTGGATGTCAGGCTCTATTAGAAGAGCAGGCAACTTGGTAATTGACCATTGTAGCCCCCCTAGCTGATATCGACCACCAAGGATCGGCTTAGCACAGGTTGATTTTGGTCCAATTTACTCAGTGGTTTGTAAAAAAAACCTGGCAGTTATCCTGGTATATGAGTGAACTAGTATAATAACTAGTATAGAATTGTGTCGAAATAGAACTTGACGCGAAACAGAACCGCGTGGAATAGAACTGTTCGGAAATGAAACTGTTCCGAAATAGAACCGCGTGAAATATAACCCAGTCAATAAATCGAAAACAGGTCACGCCACTGATTGTGAGTGGAACTTTTTCTGTTTGGCTGTTTATTCAATAGTCTTCACCCAATTGTGCTAAAACGCGCTAAAACTATGTACAGTTCTATTTCACGCGGTTCTATTTCCGAACAGTTCTATTTCACGCGGTTCCATTTCGGAACATTTCTATTTGGGAACAGTTCTATTTCACGCGGTTCTATTTTGAAAAGGTTCTATTTCGAGGTAGCGCCTATTTATCAGATAAGTCCTCCACTTTTTCCTTTTTTAATTTTCCATTTCAATATCGCCTTCCGCTATACCAGAATAGCCCCCCCCCCCCCCCTGATAAGAATAGCCCCCACCGTATCAGAATAGCAAAACAACAAGCGAAAATCGACCAACATCGAAGAGCAATCCCAATTAATTGAAGCCTTTAATAGAAGTTCACCATTCATAGCTCTTTCTATCATTTTTGTCGCTTTCCGAATAAGGAAAAGCTTCGAATCAGAATTTTATCAAGACAGAATTGTCCCGAATCAGAACCGTTTTCTTTCCAAATGGACACGTGTCAAAAGTGTTGTATAATAATAAGCTAAATCAAATTCTCCAGTACAGAACAAGTATTTGTAATACCGTATTTACTCTATTTGTCCGGCATGCCGGCTTATTGTTTGAACCTCCTGCTTGGATGCCGGCCAGTTAGAGTGAATACCACATAATTCATTTTCCACATTTGTGGCTCATAAAATCTTTGTTTTCTTTTCCAATTACCTTACTGATTTCACCTTTACCATAGTTCTAATTTGGAAACGTTTTGATTCGAGATAGTCGGGAGGACGACGATGGTGAGGGACTATACTTATATATGCTGGGGTGGGGGCTTATATCCCACGGCAGGCATATGAAGTAAGTTTTCGTGAAATTACGTCTTAAAATAATAAAATCCACGAAAAACTGGTGTCACCACGCTACGCCCCGCCCCTTTCCCGTGCAAAACATAAGGGCCGTCGAAACCCGTGAGGTGTCGGTCCACATGGGAAGGTATACCCGCCGCCATTGCAGATGTTGCAAGGGATTGGGTTAGAGAATTCTGAAGGGCGAGAGGGGAGCTCTTGATGAAGGCTCCGTGGCACGGTGCCACAGAGCTCACCGGCTATTTTTGGTTGTCTGAATACATGTGCTCATTGAGCATCTTGAGTGAAATCAATAAATGGAAAATTCAAGAAGTCTAGAAAATATCCACGTCCCACCCACGTCCCATCCGTTTTTGATCCGTTTTCAGTCCACGCTCCCACGTCCGCATCCTATCCGTGGGAGCGTGGATCCTAATAGGATCAAAATCGGATACATATTAAATTCCTATAAATTCCACGTCCCATCCGTTTCGGATCCGATATGGATTTCAAGCCCTTTACCTGTGGACGAACTCTCAAGCAACTTGCTGAGCAGTTCAACGCCAATCGTTCCACAGTTGGAAAATTTTTTAAGCGCTGCTGAGCTCAAAATGGACCACCAGTGCTGAAGAAATCGAAGAGTTTAAGTTACAAACCATCTAACAGACAGAAAGAATCGACAAGCAACCCTAGGCTCAGTGCCCCCAAAGTCTTCGATCAGATTTTTCCCCGTGGATAACCTGTGGCAAGTGTCAGCACTATCCGACGGTGCCTATACGATGCTGGACTGTTTGGCAGAAGACTTGTAAAGAAGCCGTACATCTCTGACCGCAATAGAGCAGCTCGCGTAGCCTGGGAGCGAGCTCATCTCAACTCGACTCAAAGTCAGTGGGAACGAGTTTTGTGGAGTGATGAGAGCAAGCTCATGTTATTTGGTTCGAATGAAAATCCTACTGTGAGACGACCAGTAGGGACCAGGTTCGACCCAAAATAAGGTGGCGGCAACGAGATGGTATAGTCCTGTTCCAGCAGCCATGGGGTCGGATCTCTTCACCGCATCCGAGGCAACATGGATCGTTTTGTGTACACACAGATATTGCAAAATGTAGTGCTCCCGTTTTCTTGTGCTTCCCCAAGGGTTCGTTGCTTGTTTCAACAAGACGACTTGAAACACACGTCCAACTACATTAAAGTGAGTGAAATGTTTCAAACTTTCAGTATATTTTTTAAAAAAATGGTTGGCCCAGCCAGATCCCCGACCTCTGTACGCAAATGTGATGTCGGTACCCTCAAACTTAGGTAATTAAACCTTTATAGAATGAGTATACAGTCCGTTCCATAAGTATAGCGCCCCCTCGAAGTATTCTGCCTTAGCACGCCCGGGCAAAATTGCAACATGAAACCTGAAAAATCGGATTCAGCATGCAAAATTACCCCGGAAATAACTTTTGTGCCTGAAGACATCCATGAAGCAGATAGATGTATGAAAAAATGGCTCCTGCAACCGTAACATAAGTATAGCGCCCCCCTCGGAAATTTCCAAAAAATCAAGATTGATAATAAAATTAATACTTTATTGACGTTCATCAGACGTAACCAAATTGTAAACACAATTTGGCATACAATTAATAGGCTTGGGGATGTACTGGATGATCTTGTTCATGAATTCATGATCTCTTTGCTTCCACTCGTACAAAGGTCCAGTTTTCATAAAATTGACAAAGTTTTATTGCCTACTCTGGGCAGAAAATCTTTGCACAAGCTTTCCTCAGGTGTTCTCCATAAGATTCAAGACGTGTGCATACCCAGAACATAGAAACAAATCGACATTTTTAGATTTAAACCAGTCCAAAGTCTAGATACTCACATGAAGTGCAGCATTTTTCGCTGAAAAACAAAACAATACCGGTTGAAAAGACGTCGGAATAGTAATAGGTGGTTCTTGATGACTTCCTCATACTCGGAAAAGATCATCCGAGTGGAGACAAACGTTAGGTCCAACTATCAAGCAAGTGAAAATACTCCTTTTATCAGGCATAATGAACATAGGTACTGTAACAATCCGAACCGTCTTCATTTAAGCTTTTAACCCTAGAAAAGATTATCTAAGTTCCTGATTCGAGTTTTGTAGCAACTAGCTAGCAACATTTACCTCATTCAAGTTTTTAGAAACACTTTTATGCGTGAACTCAAAATCACGGACCTTGAAAGGGTCGGTGAGACGTGGAGCGGGCTTCATAACTTACTGGACAGGGTTTGGATCCATGTCATTGGCTTTCCAGATGCTCTGTTTGAAAGCATCGTGGTTCAGCTCTCGTTTCATAGCAATGCAAGTCTTTATTGAGTTCGAAGCATGCCGTATGATGTTTCACCTTGTCTCTTTGGTGGTGCTCCAGACTTCGTAGACTGCTTATAACGGCTCGGATTCGTAATAAAATTGTTGATTCACTTCTTTGAACACTTCGAGTGTTGTGTAATTACTCAAATTGACCTCCCGGCTGTTTTGCAGGCGTCAGATTGGAGTTGTTCGGCGCCAGAAAAGTGTTTTCCACGAAACATGGTTGAATTACCGTATTTACTCTAATTTAAGCGCATGCGCGTCTATTTTTCAACATTTTCTCCAAAAGTGCTTCTATTAGAGGTGCGCTTCAATTAGAGGCTGCGCTTCTATTTTCCAAACATTTATTTCCGAACACAACAAAAAAAAATCAACAAATCAATAAATAACAAAAAAAAAGATTTTGAAAAATCCCGAGAAACAATTTCGTTGTAATTTTTGTCATCTTCTCGAATATCCATTTCTAGAAAATCAATGAAATCATCCATAGCTCG
This sequence comes from Caenorhabditis japonica, assembly GCA_963572235.1. Taxonomy (NCBI): domain Eukaryota; kingdom Metazoa; phylum Nematoda; class Chromadorea; order Rhabditida; family Rhabditidae; genus Caenorhabditis; species Caenorhabditis japonica. Next base: position 746,838 of record OY754347.1, read on the forward strand.
TTTCTCTCGATGGCACACCAAAATCAGAGTTCAGCTTATCATTGATTAATTTCAAAATTGGTAATCTAAATTATCTCTGCATACATTTTTGGACAACAAAATTTCTTTTCGGCGCCGAAAACGCAGTTTTTAAAACAAAACAATCTCATTCATAAATTCTTGTTTGTAATAGCATCTTTCCTTTTTTGGCGGTTCTTTAGCATCTGATACATCGACGACGTTCCTAGTCTTTGACCATTTTTCTCTTCGTACGTCGCGGAGTATTCAAAAAGAACGCAAAAACTAATGGACCTATTGTGTTTTCAATCGACTTGCGACATGAGAACGCGAGACTCCGCCCACTTATTTGTGCGCTACCTGTCTGCGTCTCTTCAAATATCACTGTGTTCGCCTTGTCGCGCCCAAATAAGTGGGCGGAGTCTCGCGTTCTCATGTCGCAAGTCGATTGAAAACATAATATGCAGATGCATTTCCCTGTAATTTTATTCCTATGCAAGCCTACATTTTCATGCAGGGAAATACAGGTTAATACAGGTTAATGCAGAATAATTTATTGAAATATATGTTTCCATAGATATAAAATGGCAAGAAAATGTATTTTCATTTGACCATATATATATTGAATCTCTGAAAGTTACACCGGGGGCCGATTGTAACCTAGTCCATACAGAACTAGGCCAAAAACGAAAGACGTATGTTCAACGTGGAAAATTGACAGACGCGAGACGAAATGCGGGAAAGTCCGCAGTACACGGTCTGTGTGCGAGCGGTGGAACTCTCAAAGATGGACAATAAAATAATTAAGAACAATTGCGAACTAGTCGAAAAAAGAAGAAATGTAAAACGACAAAATGCACAGCCAGTGAGTGCGCCTCTATTAGAGGTTGCGCTTCAATTAGAGGGTGCGCCTCTATTTTTCGAAGCACCTCTTACGGTGCGCCTTTATTAGAGGTGCGCTTCAATTAGAGGTGCGCTTATATTAGAGGAAATACGGTATTTACAATATAGACAAAATATGAGAACTATAACCACATGTTATTTAAAAGCGCATAAAGCATAAAATTGAAAAAATCCAGGCACAGATTTCCTCATTAATAGGGATTTTTAAGACATTTCCGAGGGGGGCGCTATACTTATGTTACGGTTGCAGGAGCCATTTTTTCATACATCTATCTGCTTCATGGATGTCTTCAGGCACAATATCACAAAACGGATATTTTCGGGGTAGTTTTGCATGCTGAATCCATTTTTTTATGTCCCATGTTGCAGTTTTGCCCGGGAGTGCCAAGACAGACTACTTCGAGGGGGGCGCTATACTTATGGAACGGACTGTATAACAAAAAATAGGGTAACAATAAAGTAAAGAAAATGATGGATGAAAATAAGAATTAAATGGCGCCGGCCGCACCGACAGTTTAACATTGAGACCGTGCTTGTGCTGCTTTTATAATGGGATTTTAATGGATTTTGCGGGGGCAGCATAGCTCGGGAGATAAGGAATTCGCGGGGGCAGCATAGCTCGAGAGATAAGAAATCTCGATAGAATTGTCTAGATTCTTTACACTCCCGGCCGCTCAAAGAAAGTGGTGACAACTTCGGGAAAAAAGGGGGGGGGGGAAGAGAGAATTTGCAAAGATGGACCGGAATAAGATAAATTTATCATCTTGCTTTTGTCATGTCCTTCTACTGTTGGGGATGTTGGAGGGCTAAACCGCGATCATCTAGAAACTTATTTGCCTGTTCCAGATGGATCTGCGCAGTGGAAGCGTGCTAGGCCCATAACCCAGAGCTCGGTGGATGTGGTCGTAGATCTTCCTTCTGTTTGAGTGGAGGAAGTCTACTGTAATGTCCTGTGAGAGTAGTGTCCTGTGAGTGTCCTGTGAGATGTAGTGTCCTGTCTCTCTAGTTTTTGTAGAATGTCCAATTCTTTGCTTGTTGGTCTCGCCGATGAGGTCACAAGTTCGGCTTTGTGGAGTTTCCTACACAGCTCGGATTGGTAGTTTAATAGTTGTTCGATATTGTTCCTCGGAGTCGGCATAAAAACATTGGTTGGCCCAGCCAGATCCCCGACATCGATCCCATCGACCACTTGTGGAAAGAGCTCGAGAGACGCGTTTCCGGCATCCTTGCTCGAAATGCCGACAAGAAATGTTCACACAAGGGAAGTGTTTGATTCCTCCTAATCTATAATTTCCCAAAATTGCTGTATAGGTGCTTTCGACTATGCTGATTCCATTTCTGCAATAAAAACCGGCTAAATGCTCACATGAGCCAAGTTATGAGCTCCTAAAATTTTTCTTATGGTTAAGCATTTTTTGCGTGAACCGAATAGTGTACTAGAACCGATACTACAGAAAACATCGGTTGGTTGCACAGGTGATTCGCGTGACGCAAATAATTTGTCAAATATTGTTCGCGCGTTTGCGAAATGGGTACGCGTGAACATTAGTTTTGTGCGCGCACAATTCGCAATTCGCGAAAATTTACATGTAATTTGCAAATTGTATGCGCATCCCGAAAACATGGTCAACAATTTGCAATTCGCGAAACATCATATTTGCCGACAATAATTTTGTTCGCACACAAATGACAAATCCCGAAAACTTGACACACGATTAACAAATCGTGTGCACATCGCGAACTAAAATATGAAAACAAAAAGGACGAATTGCAAATTATTGATAATTTGCGAACATTAATTGTTCTATATTTTCCCATATCAATTAATTAAATGCCTTATTAAGATAATCAACTTTATTATACATAAAAATTAGAAAAAAATAAATAATATTTCATGAAAAAACAAAAAACAAATAAAGGTTAGGTACTCAATTACAATGTGTAAAAGGGTGGGGGTCACAAAACAGGGATTAATTTATAGGAATCATCTCATTTGGAAAATTATGTGCATATTCTTCAGTGAACATCGGTTCTATGACGAGCGTCGTTCTCACTTCATTGTTGATCGTGCTTGATCTGAAAAATAATACTTAAATTTAGGCTTTGAGAGAATATAATGGGTTCGCTATTTTTTAAGAAAAGCCCACCCATGCCCGTTTATTTTTAAAGCATTGAAAATGCCGAAAATGTTTCGGAAGTTTTTAAAATCATTATTATCTTGAAAACTAATGACTATCAAATTTTTAGCAGGTAAACTTTCCAATTTTTTCAAATAATTTTAAAAATTTTAAAAAAGCTTGATTTTTCGAAATTTTCAATGGTTTCCTAAAAAAAATTTTAAACTTTAAAAAGTTACTTTCTTAAATACTTATTTATTACTAAAGTTTCAAAACTCACCTTTTCTTTGGTTGCTGCGGCGCGTTTCTTGGGTGTGCGGATTTATTCGACGAGGATGGAGACTCAAAAATCCGGCGAAAGTGTGTAATGGACTCTTAGAAAACGCAAAGACGGTTGTACTAGAAAACGGTTTATTAACCGGGAGAAAAAAATAATTGCAAAAAATACTCCTCCCCGTATAGATCTCTGTCCATATTGAGGACAGAGAAGAGGGAAATTCTAGTAAATAAAACTTGAAATCATAATTCAATTAAGGGAGAGATTGTAGAAAGGAAGACGGAGCAGATAAAACATAATCGCCGAGCAGAAGGTAACCGCGAGCAGACGAACCTTGAAGACGGAGGATCGCGGAAAACAAAATAAAAAATGCTGAACGAAGGTCTGAATAAAAATAAATTGTTGTTCTTGTTTTTTGGGTGTATCGTGTAGGAAAAATTCTTGCTTAGCTTGAATCGGATTTTTTCAGCATTCCGCCGAGCGGTAGCTTTTTTTCAACTGAACAGTTTTTTGGGACTGCCCGATGTTTTGGTTTTTTACGTTTGTTACTCAGGCAACGGTGGCAGCGTAGCGATTGCGACCTTTGCACTCTCAGCCTTTCACATAGTCTCTCTTCTTGCTGGCGCGTTTGTAGTTACCGACTGGAGCGACTCGCACTGTGCCACTTTCTTGTCTCGCGCCGTCTGCGTCTCTTGGATTGGTGTGCTTCCTATCTTCTTTCTCGATGCGTCTATTTCTCTCACTCGACGCTCGTTTATTGATTAGTGACTTTTGTACTTTTTGTTGTATTTCTTTTATGTTTTTCGATAGCGTTTTGATTTTGTTGTATTTTTGCTTTAGATTTTTATGCAAGTAGTACTAAATTAGTTACGGCAACACTTTTCTGAGAAAAGTCGTGGAATTAGCCCTTTGCGGGATTTTATTCCGCGACACTCCCGCCCGCGACAGAGAAGCCTCTGTTCATCTTGTCGTAATTAATTGGTTTCTTTGCTTTTCTTGGCAGCCTTTTTCTAGTCTCATACTCGAGATCTCCGGTCTTCTTAGTTTGGTTTTCGCTTTCGTTCAAAATTTCTTCTGATTCTTTCGTCAATTCGTAATTTTCCGGCTTTCTCGTGTCATTTTGCTCTGTTTGAGTGTTGTCGGTGTCTTCTCTAATCTTTTCCTCTTGTTCCGTTTCGTCGATTTCCAGCGGAATAAGGTGTTTGACTGATCTTTTGAGAAGTTGCTTTTTGCATTTTATTAGAACTGATCTTATCGTTCCATCTGCGGAAGGCAGTAATTTTACTATTTGAGCCAAAGGCCATTTGTGCCTAGCTGTTTTTTCTTGATGCAAGAGAACCAGTTGGCCGATTTTCGGTTTTGTTTTTGTAAAGTTATGTCTTTTCGCTTTTGATTCTTGCAAATTAAGCAGATATTGCGTACTCCACGTTTCCCAGAGTTTGTCCAAAACTTTGTTCAATGCTGTGTGATATTGTAGTGTTAATTTTTCTGTTCTACTTTCGGACACTGTATTTTCGTTGATATTGTTTGGTATAGTTAGGTGTATGTTCGGGATAATGAAGTCTATTGGTCTGAGTGCGAATGGTTCGTTTGGGTTTGATTGATCCTTTGTTATGGGTCGGCTGTTAACTGATGCTTCTACTTCAATAAGCACTGTCTCTAACTCAACATAGCTTAATTCCTCTTTGCTTATTGTTTTGTAAAATTGATTCTTTATTATACCTACGATACGCTCGTATACGCCTCCTTGCCATGGCGACAAAGGAGTGATATATTTTAGTTGAATTTCTCTTGAAGCTAGGAATGTCGTCAATGTCTCGCTTGAATGTATGTTATTTCGAATATCATCATTAACCATTTTGTTGCCCAGTATAAACCCGGGAGCATTATCGCACAAAATTGATTTTGGAACCCCGCGCCTTCCGAAATATCTTTTTAGAGCCAATAAATACGTTATTGTCGAGTTGTCAGTGACTAATTCCAAGTGTACTGCGCGTGTAACTAAACACGTGACCAGCAATACCCATGTTTTCGCACTTTTGTTCAGCACGTTGGTGTAGCGTATTGGTCCGAAATAGTCTAGGCCGACATGACGGAACGGTGCTGCTGGGGTTGTTCGGCATTCTGGTAAGTTTTTGGAATATTGGTATTGAAATGGTTGACCGGACTGTTTTTTGCACTTATAGCATAGTTGGGTGACTTTCTGTATGATTTTTCCCACTTTTAGAATCCAATATTTTCGATATACTGCCCCAGCCATGTAGCTAGCAGGAAGATGAGCATTTTCTCGGTGTATGTCGCGGACAATGAGGTAGGTGAGATCGTGTTCTCGCATTAGAAAAATGGGTTCTTTGGTTTCTTGCGGAAGCTCTGATCTCTTGAGATTTCTCGGATGTCTGAGTATTCCGCTTTCCTCTTTGATCAAATTAAGTTTTTGCGGAATTGGTATTCCCTTTCTCTCTTGATCTCGATAGTGATCTGCTATTACGAAGTCTCTTACTAGCGATCTACGGCTTATTTCGTCCGTGTTTGATTCCGCTAGTTTCTTCATTAACCTCGAGTTCCACTTTTTGTTTGATAATTTTCGGGTGTACCATCGGAATACCATTGACATTGTTGTTATCAGTTTTTCAAATGACCTGGCTGATTTGTATCGAACTATTGAATCTTGTTGGATGGTTGTTTCGGCGATCGTGAGGACTGTTGCTTTTTTTGTATTTGCTTTGATTGGTTTTTTCCAAGTCACTTCCTTTTCAATAAGATCCCTGAATTCTGACGGGTAATTTATCGTACCTTCGAGTCTTATGGGCCATTCATTTTCTGGTCGTTTCAGAAATTCAGGACCTTCTTCCCACAGCACATTTCCCATGAGTTTATCGATTGTTGATCCACGGGATGCAATGTCTGCTGGGTTTTGGTCTGTTGGACAATGGTGAAATGAAGGTTTTAGATTTTGTTCTTTTAGCGATCGAGCAATAGTGTGTATTTTAGAAACTCTGTTGTCTACAAATTTGGTTAGTTTTTCCCTTTTTAGTACCCAATAAAGGGCTATCATGCTATCTGAGAAAAATTTAATGTTTGACAACTTTTTTAACTCGAGTTCTTGCGTTAGCGTCATTGCCGCATTGACTGCTATTTCAATTGCCATAAGCTCTAATCGTGGAATGGACAGCTCTGTTCCTTTTGGTTTCACTTTTGATTTGGCCATGATTAGTTTCGTTACAGGCGTGCTGTTTTCGAACTGAAAATGTAGATAAGCGGCTGTTGCGAAATGTCTTTCGGACGCATCGCTAAACAGTAATAATTGTACAGCTTTATAGTTTGCAACGGAAACTAAACGGCGTGGCATTGTATAGCTTGTTTGTTTGAAGGTTGTTTTTATTGCTTCCCATTTTTTCGTTATTCGAAGTGGAATTTTTTCTTTCCAAGAAACTTCTTCTTCCCACAAATCTTGCGTTAGTTCCTTGATTGGAACTATTATAGGTGATAGTATTCCCATTGGGTCGTAAATAGATGCTAGGAATGATACGACTTCTCGTTTCGTCGGAACACCTTCCGGAGGTTTTGGAATCTTGATTGTGATCGTATCATCGTTACAATCCCAAAGGTGTCCTAGAAGTTTCACTGTTTCTTCTCTAGCTCTATCTGCTTCTGGTATTGATTGTCTTGTTTTTTGTGAGTTCATTTGATATTCTCTCAAATTCATACCCATCTTTTCGAAAATTTGTTTTGTTGCTTTATAAATTTTGGGAAGCTCTTGTTCTTCGTTTGTCGTTATCATAACATTGTCTACGTATAGATTTTTTATGATTCTCTCGTTGATTTCGTTAGGGTTGATTTCTAGATACATTAAGATGGTCACTGCTAGCAAAAACGGTGAACACGATACCCCGAACGGAAGACGTGAAAACCTGTAAGTAACAATGTTTTCTGGCGTTGCTTCCCGTTCTGGGTTTTTTAGCCATAAAAACCGTGTTACATCTCGGTACTCATCTTGTACTCTTACTTGATGAAAAGCTTTTTCTATGTCGGCTACTAGTAAATAATTTGAAAGTCTTGCTCGTAACATTATTCCCAGTATACTCTGTAGTATCGATGGTCCCGCATGAAGACAATCGTTCAACGAGATATTTTCTCTCATGTGACTCGATGCGTCCAGAACTATTCGTAGTTTGGTTGTGAGAGAATCGTCTTTCATGACGTTTCTGTGTGGTATGTAGTATACGGGGACGTTTGTTGGTGGTTTTTGTTCATCGACTCTCTCGATAATACCCGATTCTAGTTGAGATTGTATTATTTTATGGTACTCGTGTCTCGTTTCTTTGCATTTACTCAAGTTCTTTGCCAATGACGTCAGTCTTTTTATTGCTATCGGGTAGTTGTCTTTTAGCTCTTTTTGTTTTCCATTATATGGGAGTGCTACGTGTATTTTCCCATCTATCATTTTTGCTTCGTGTTTGAATTTTTGTATTAGATATTGATCTTTTGTTTGTTTCAAATCATTTGCGTCAGGTGGCGTAATGCCCACGTGTTCTAGCTCGAATAATTGGGCTACACGTTCTTGTAGATCTTGGTCCGAAACCGATTGGTAACTTTTTGTCTGTAACGCATTGATAAATATTGGTTTAAAATAATCTTTTATCTCTACGTTTAGTATCGATTCTTGTGATATAAAAAACTCGTTGTTTGGTGTGGGGTAGGTGATTATGCCCATTGGTGTAACGTCTATAGCTCTTTTACTAGGTAGTAGTTTTTTGTTCATGTTGGGTGCTGCCGTTGCAAGAAAATCGTTGCCTAGAATCATGTCTATCGGTTTTTTGTTGTGAATTTTCGTTTTTGTTATGCTATCGACATCGATATTTATTGATTTTAGATATTTGATGTCCTCGAGGGAAAATTCGGGTGCTTGGAATTTTATGGGAAAGACTGGGTATGTGACAACTCGTGTTGTCCATACTTTGCTGCCAGTTGCTTTGATTTTTAATTCGACGCAGCTTGATTTTACTGTCTCTACCCCATTTATGCCTCGCACTTCCATTTCCCCTTCCCGTATTGTCACAAGTTTTAGTCTTTCGGCTGTTTTTTGCGATATTATCGATTTTGTTGCCCCGGAGTCTACTAGAGCTAGTATTGTGTCCCCTGTTGGAGTTTGTAGAGACATTACCGGAAGTTTGTATAGAGTATCTGCCACATTGCATGTATATATTTCTTGAGGCGGCGATTTTGAATTGTTTATCGTTTTTTGTATGGTTTTAGTGAAATTTAGAGTATTGTGAATAGTATTTGAAGTTGTGGGCAAGGCAACAGTTAGCAAAGGACTTTTTTGTATTGGTTCTCTGCTGGCCCTGAGCTGAGCATTAATGCTCAGGTTTTTTGAGTTGGGCCCGAAAAAACTGCAGGTCGTGCTTTTTCGGGTCGTGTGTTTTGCATAAGGAGGTATGGTGATCTTGCTCACAATGTACGCATTTGCCTATAGATCGGCAATCTGATTTTTTGTGGCCATAGCCCAAACAATTGACGCAGCGATTCGCCTCCCTGATTTTTGATAATTTGTTAAATCTTGGAATTTCACATGCGTTAGGATGATGATTTCCGTCACAGTACGGACATGATTTTCTTTCGTAATTTTTTCTTTTGTAATAATCGTTACCTGATCTTCTCGGCGAGAAGTTTCCTTTTGTCACATATACTTCGTTGACCACCTCTGATAGTTTCTTCTTGTCCCGTGCTTGTTCAACATATCTTGAAATCCCTATTTGGTCCCTGACTAATCTTATTATTTCTTCAAACGTATGATTATTGTCTTTTGTTTTCTTTATGATCGAAGTCATAATATGATAAGGTAGTTTTTGGATGAACTCGTCAATCACCATTGGGTTGTCCACCTGGACTCCATGGATCTTTAGTTTATTTGCTAATGTGACATGGATTATTAAATCTCTTTCCATCTCATCGTAATTGGTTGCATGGAATTGTGCTTGTCGAAATTTTCGCATTACAGATTGTCTTCGATCCGTGGCGTATGTGACACGTAGAAGATTTAATGTGTTGTAGTAATCTTCTTCCGAGAAAGTAGATGTTGTTATGAGTATGGCCGCGCCACCAGTTAAAAGGCGTTTTAAAACGCTGTATTTGACTGGAATACTCATTGTTGGATTTAGATGCACTAATTCGTTGAACTGAGTGATGAATTCTGGATATATGTCTGGATCTTCCCCCGAGAATGTAGGAATGGTGTCTAGTAGTTCTTTGACATTAGGGAAATACATGTTGTGATTCTGATATTGTTGCGAATTTTGATTAGGTAAAGTTGAATTTTGGAAACTTGGAAGCGTTCGCTGCAACGCGTTATTTGGCGAAAATATTTGGGATATTTGTTCTGTTTGCCTTGGTGTTGTTGAAAATTGATTGTTCAATTGATGATTATATGAATCACACTTATTCGTTGGTACATTCTGAGAATTCTTCTGAATTCGAACTTGGTCTCGATTTGATTGCTCAAAATTATTGATTATCGCGCCATCTGCTGTCATACTTATGGTATTTTGTGCTCGTTGCAGTGGAGATACTGATTGATTTTGGTGTACGATGTTATTTAATTGTCTTGGTTGATTTACTGTATTCGTAATATTTTGTCTGGTTACGTTTCTCTCATTTCCGAAATTTAAACCGTATGTATTCATTTCAGGCGCTGACATCATCGACGCTCCACCGCTGCTATCGTGTCCTCCTCGTGAAGTATGATGATGTGAGTTATTTGTTCCAATATTGTTTTGGTGTAGTTGAAATAATTTTTGAATATCGGCCTGCATTTTTATCAAAGTTTCTAGCATTTTTCCGCTATCTCCTTGATTGTGTACGTTAGCCGTTTGAGTTGTAGTTTGCGGTGCAAAATTAATGTTTGAATCGGCTCTTGTATCCTCCATTCTTGTTTGAATCGGTTGAATTGTTGTTTCATTTTGCACTGTTACGTCTCGCAAACATACTTCTATTTCGTCATCGTCGTCAAATTGTAGAAACTCTGCAGAAACATTGCTAATCTCTTGTTCCATAGCTTCTTGTTCTCTTTGTAGTTCTTCTTGGGTTGGTTCTGGGCTCGTGGCTAGTTCTCTATCCACTATAGTTAGCATTTCCCGCAACCGACTGATGAGATTATCGATTTTTAGTTCTGCGCAGTGGTTCATAATGCTCTCTATAGCCCTTTCTTTTGCTCCTTCTCTTGATAGTAGTTCGTGATCGTTCACTCTATTGATTATCTCGCTTTTGTAGTTTTGCAGATCTCGGATGTTTGATGAGATTCTATTTTTCAGAACTCGTAGATTTGAGCTTCGCCGTGGGTTATCAAGATCCCCCACACATTGGGCTGCTCTTGCGTAGTTCTCGTCGCTAGATTTGACGATTTTAGAATAATGAGCTTTGATCGAACCGATGGCTCTTCCCTGTCTTGCCGGCTCCGCGGCGTTGTTTGATCGTGTATCATTTTCGGCGTTGATCGACATGTTGATCGTTCTCAGCGGCGTACTGAGTATTGATTTCCAAGTTAAGTGAACCTGAAATTTAACAATGTTTCTTTAGTAGTAGGGTTGGTCTAAATTAGGCAACAATTGCGAACATCATGAATTTTAGTGAGGCCAAAACAAAAAACAAAAAAATAAATAGGATTTTTTTCTGGTATAGCTGTTCGATGTTGTTCTTTCTGTTTCTTGTACCTTTTGTTGACAACTAAACGTGTAAAATTTCGAAAAGAAAAAAAAGGAGAGAAGTTTTTGTTTTGGATCGATAATTTTGTGTGGTTTTGATAGTTGTTCAGAGGACCATGATCGGTCTTGACTGGATTAGGTGATCTTGTTTGACCTACCTAATTGCTCAGCGGATCTTAAATGGTCTTGAGCCTGATTGAGTGGCCTGTTTTGGCCTGCAGCACTATTCAGAGGACCTTGGACGGTCTTGAACTGGATTAGATGGTCTGTTTTTACCCACCTAATTGCTCAGCGAACCTTGAATGGTCTTGAGCCTGATTGAGTGGCCTGGTTTGGCCTGCAGAATTATTCAGAGGACCTTGGACGGTCTTGAACTGGATTAGATGGTCTGTTTTTACCCACCTAATTGCTCAGCGGACCTTGAATGGTCTTGAGCCTGATTGAGTGACCTGGTTTGGCCTGCAGCGTTGTTCAGAGGACCTTGGACGGTCTTGAACTGGATTAGATGGTCTGTTTTTACCCACCTAATTGCTCAGCGGACCTTGAGTGGTCTTGAGCCTGATTGAGTGACCTGGTTTGGCCTGCAGCATTGTTCAGAGGACCTCGGACGGTCTTGAACTGGATTAGATGGTCTGTTTTTACCCACCTAATTTCTCAGCGGACCTTGAATGGTCTTGAGCCTGATTGAATGGCTTGTTTCGATCTTGATTGGTGATTCAGAATCGTTCCCGGCAGGTAGTATGAGTCAGAAGTCTTTACGAATGAACTCGCGATGACTACATCTTATACAGGGCTTACGCAAAATTGCCTGATGATGTTCATGCCTGTGAGTATTCTACTCGCTGACCTTGACTGGGCATTGAATAGCTCCAGCTACTCCTTTTGGATGATTCTGCATTGTTTTCTGCAAGCCGTGGAGTTGATTTCGACTCGAGTTACAGCTAAATTTAACTAGTTTCTTCTTGCTATTGGTTTTTATCATATTAGTTCTTAGCATTTAGCATTGAGTAACTCGAACTGTTTGGTTTTTGTATTGGTGGTTCGGTGGTTGAATTGTTTTTTTTTTTTTTTTTTTTTTTCGAGAGTTCAAAAAAAAAATGTTTTAGTGGTATTCTCCTAGGTTGTTAACGAATTCGTACGCATCGCTTTTTTTATTTGTCATTTTCTTTATTGTTAATGCAACTAACAGAACAATTTCAGGTTAGGACTCGGCAATCGGTGGAGATCTTTGGATCATTTCGGCTGAGCCATGGAGAGCAAGGACATGGTGTCGAGGAAACATGGATAATGAATAATAGGGCACGCCAGATACTCACTTGTGGATGCTGAGGTGGCGCGTTTATTGAAATTCGGAATTTTGTAATGTAGGTATTTTTGTTGTGCGCCTATGCCTCTGCATTCTTGAGTACCTGTAGTGCCTGGCTTATTTCTAGAGAAATAAATTATATTTTAAAATCGTGCTAAAGGAGAAAAAACAAAAATGTGTTTGTGATGTGAGAGAAAGGGAAAAAAAACCTAGAAAGGGATGTCGAAATGGCAAGGACGATGATAATCGGCTGTGTGTGGAAAAGGAAACTGACGAAACACGAGAGATACAGAACAACGAACATGGTATTGTTTTGCCGTGTTTTTCAATTGCCAGACGTTTTCTTTGGTATCTTATAGTGTTGAGTTTCGTGGGCCATTTTCTTTTGACGCGTAGTGTCGATCGGGAATTTGACGGGGCAGAGAGCGTTCAAGTGGACTTTCTGGCAGTAGGTGCACGTGCGGCCTTTTGGAAATTGACACGGGTGTCCAGGTACATTTTTTTTCGTGCACCGAATACACCTGTTCCGTTTTGTCATTTCTTCTAGTCTTGTCGGTCCGTCCTTGTATTGGTCACACTCGTCCGCCTGGTGAACACCGGTGCATATGTAGCATCTGCGGATTCCGACGTTTTGCGTTGTGCTACGCATGTCTTCGTCGATCCTCGGCTTCTTTCTTGGCAAGTCCTCGAGTTGTTGTTTGTATTTCGCCGCCGATTGGTGTGCCATTGTTATGTGGAGGTCGTTGATCGTTTTTGACAGTTTAAAAATTGTTTCCGCCTGGCTTTTGATTTGTTTTGAATTTTCTTCTATCACTGTCGACGACTTTTTTATCTCTTCTTGCACTCTTTCATTGGCTTCCTCGATCTTTTTGATGGTTGGCACCAAGCCCTCGACAAGATTGTTGAAGGCATCCACTAGTTGCTCTGTTGCTGGGGTGGCTTCGAGGAGTTGATCGGCGATGTTGGAAGCGCTGATTCGTTGCTTTTCGAATTCATGCTCCCATTTTCGTTCGGTCTTCTGGCTATTTACGATCAGCCTCGTCAACTTTTGGGCTATCATTGTGATCGTGTCGTCGTTTGTTGTCGTATTCCACTCTAGAATTTGTTTTTGTTAAATTTTTTGTTTTAGATAGCTAATTTTTAGTGAAAGTGTGTACCTTTCTCATCGATCTCCATTTTCTCGACCATCTGAATCTGATGGTTTTCCTCTGCGCTCGGCACCTTTCCCTCGTCCAAGTCGGTTATCCCGAGTTTCGCCAACTCTGGGACATCCGTTTTGTCGAGTGTAGTGGTGGCCATGGCGGTTGGTGACTGGAAAGCGGTTGGTGACTGGAATTGACTTCTGGAATATAGAATGTTCTTGATTTTAGATGACTGAAGATGCGATGCGATTTTTTGCGGATTAAAGTACGATGCGTAAGGTATGGTTTCGTTTTAATTTTGAGCTTAGTTGGAACTCTCGGGGCATTGTTGTACTCTCGCTTCGGCCTGCCACCCTCCCTTGCCCAACAGGGATGCGCGATGCAAGAGATTTGTTTGGAATATTTGCAAGGTATTTTCTTTTTGTGGTGATTTTGGTTATATGTATATATATTTATCTAATAGAAATTGTAGAAAGAAATTCAATTTTTTCTGGTTTCGTTTCGAGTTCCTATTACACTTGAGATTCCATCAGGGTTCTTGTTATGAATTTCGGGGGAACAAAAAAACAGTTTTTGTTCTGGTTGTTGAATCTTCGTGATTGGTTAGAGAGAGAAGAAAGACAAAAAATAAAAAAAGAAAGGATTTTTAAACGGTTTAATGTGCCATATACGGATGGCTAAGCAATCGGATAGAAGAGAGGGAGAAAAAAAAATGTACTAAAATTGTTAAGCCTATATATGGGTGAATAGAAATTCAGATGAAGATTAAACGGAAATAAACGCGGTCGATTGCACCATGTGCGGATTTATTCGACGAGGATGGAGACTCAAAAATCCGGCGAAAGTGTGTAATGGACTCTTAGAAAACGCAAAGACGGTTGTACTAGAAAACGGTTTATTAACCGGGAGAAAAAAATAATTGCAAAAAATACTCCTCCCCGTATAGATCTCTGTCCATATTGAGGACAGAGAAGAGGGAAATTCTAGTAAATAAAACTTGAAATCATAATTCAATTAAGGGAGAGATTGTAGAAAGGAAGACGGAGCAGATAAAACATAATCGCCGAGCAGAAGGTAACCGCGAGCAGACGAACCTTGAAGACGGAGGATCGCGGAAAACAAAATAAAAAATGCTGAACGAAGGTCTGAATAAAAATAAATTGTTGTTCTTGTTTTTTGGGTGTATCGTGTAGGAAAAATTCTTGCTTAGCTTGAATCGGATTTTTTCAGCATTCCGCCGAGCGGTAGCTTTTTTTCAACTGAACAGTTTTTTGGGACTGCCCGATGTTTTGGTTTTTTACGTTTGTTACTCAGGCAACGGTGGCAGCGTAGCGATTGCGACCTTTGCACTCTCAGCCTTTCACATAGTCTCTCTTCTTGCTGGCGCGTTTGTAGTTACCGACTGGAGCGACTCGCACTGTGCCACTTTCTTGTCTCGCGCCGTCTGCGTCTCTTGGATTGGTGTGCTTCCTATCTTCTTTCTCGATGCGTCTATTTCTCTCACTCGACGCTCGTTTATTGATTAGTGACTTTTGTACTTTTTGTTGTATTTCTTTTATGTTTTTCGATAGCGTTTTGATTTTGTTGTATTTTTGCTTTAGATTTTTATGCAAGTAGTACTAAATTAGTTACGGCAACACTTTTCTGAGAAAAGTCGTGGAATTAGCCCTTTGCGGGATTTTATTCCGCGACATTGGGCAAGAGTGATGGGAAGTCTGAAAATGCAACATTAACGATGGAAAAGTTAACGAAGAAGCAAGAACGAATGTAAACTAAAAATATTTAAGGAATTTTACCGGAAAAAAACAAAAAAATATATCAGAAAAATAATGTTTTTGTGGCAAAAATAAATTAATTTGGGACCTCAATTAAGGATGAGAAAGTTTTCGCTGCGAGAGTTCGTTCGGGATTTGCCAATTGTATTTTCGCGATTTATCAATAATTTACCCATTATTAGGAAATTCCGACCATATTTCGACCATGCATTATTTACAAATTGTGCTCAAATCGCGATTTTCTTCTTCGCGATTTGCGTGCAATTTGTAAATTGTTTTTCTGCGCGTATAATTCATAAGTCACGAATCACCTGTGTGGTTCAGTGGTTCGGTTGCAGGGTTCAAGGCGGGAGGTCATGGGTTCAATTCCTGCTCATGCCAAAATTTTTTTGCATTTTTTTGTGTGATTTTTTGAGCCAGAAAAAGTCAGAAAAAATCGGTTACATTTACTTTATTCAGGTTTTGAGTAAATACTCCGGCTTTAAACAGCTTTGAGAATTCATTTATGACAAAACATTAAAAACTTTTTTTTTTGATTTGGCGACATTTTGAGCCATTGAGCACATGCAAAATTTTTTTCCAATTTTTTGAATTATGGTTTTTGATATGTTTTTGACCTGTATCCGCGTAAACCTTTTGATTGTTCTAAATAAACTGGAAAAGCGAGAAACTGGATATAAAATACCGAATTCCCCAGTTTTTTGTATGTAATTATGTCTTCCAAGCTTGTTATTTTGGCCTACGCTACTGCTGTAATCAAGGATGAGCCGAAAAAGCCAAAGTTGGATTGTTGGGATCAGAATTTGGCTGATCGGTTCGTCATTTTGCTGAATCAACACGAAGAGGGTCATCAAGAAACAGTTCTTACAAGGTCACCAAGAGACAGACGGGTACATCCAAATAGTATACCAAAAAGAAGAGTTTACGCTGATACAGGTCAAAAACAGATCAAAAACGATAATTCCAAAAATTTGAAAAAAAAAAATTTTGCATGTGCTCAATGGCTCAAAATGTCGCCAAATCAAAAAAAAAGTTTTTAATTTTTTGTCATAAATGCATTCTCGAAGCTGTTTGCAGCCGGAATATTCACTCAAATTATTTATAAACACAATCAAAAAAATCAGAATCAATACAAAAACAAGCATACTGTGGCTGATATGACTGATACAGTACCGGACAAAAAGATATCATATTTTGGTTTTTGGAGTATAACTTTTAAATGGAGAGGGTTATGGTTCTGAAAATTTGCATGAATCTGTCCCGTAATGTTTTTGACAAGCTCCAAGAATGGATTTGGTCATTTTTAAAAACTGCAGATTTTTCAAAAAATTTCAGATGCCAAATTTTCGACCCAAAAATAATTTTTTTTTTCAGATTTTTCAGGACTCGATATTTATTTTTAAAACAAAGTTTCAAAACTAAAAGTATGATTCTAGTTGACTTTGGGTCGATCGGACGAATTTCAGCTGACTTACAGCACTTTGAATATCAGGGTCCACATGGGTAAGTCAACTATAACTTTTATTGAGAATCACCAAAACCAAAGAAAATCAGGGCAAATTAGATAAAAACTCTTAAAAAGCAAAGTTTATTTGATTTTATTCGGTTTTGGTGATTCTTAATAAAAGTTATAGTTGACTTACCCATTTGGACTCTGTTATTCAAAGTGCTGTAAGTCAGCTGAAAATCGTCCGATCGACCCATAGTCAACTAAAATCGTACTTTTAGTTTTGAAACTTCATTTTAAAAATAAATTTCGAGTCCTGAAAAATCTGAAAAAAAAAATTATTTTTGGGTCGAAAATTTGGCATCTGAAATTTTTTGAAAAATCTGCAGTTTTTAAAAATGGCCAAATCCATTTTTGGAGCTTGTCAAAAACATTATGGGACAGATTCATGCAAATTTTCAGAACCATAACCCTCTCCATTCAAAAGTTATACTCCAAAAACCAAAATATGATATCTTTTTGTCCGGTACTGTAGATACAAAAATACAAATTCAGGGGCCATACATAAGAAGTAATAAGAATACATTTAAAACATACAAAAACAATTGTGAGAAAATGCGATGAAAACCCCGACCGGCCTGAAATTTTGGAGAACAATTTTCAAAATTTTCGGACAAGCCGGAGGCCCATGCTCCCAGGGGGCATAAAAAGAGGGGGCATCGTGCTCAAAGGGGGCACCGTCTCTTAGGGGGCATTCGCAGTTATCTCTTAGGGGGCATTTCAACTATACTCATAGGGGGCATTCATCTGAATACTCTTAGGGGTCACTTAAAATCTCATAGGGGGCATCGACATTATTTATTAGGCCATAAGCATGCTTATTGAACAGTTCTGATTCGGGACAGTTCTGATACGAACAGTTCTGAAAAGGGGCAGTTCTGATTTAGGACAGTTCTGATTCGGGACAGTTCTGCTTTGGGACAGTTCTGATGCAGGACAGTTCTTATACAGGACAGTTCTGATTTGAACAGTTCTGATTCAGGACAGTTCTGATACAAACAGTTCTGATTCAGGACACGGTTCTGATTCGGGACAGTTCTGATTTGGGACAGTTCTGATTCGGGGTAGCCTCCTCTATTGTGTTTTCAATCGAATTGCAGCATGAGAATGAGAGAAAAAAATACATGTTTTCTCTGCTTCTCTTCGAATCAAACTGTGTTTGCGTGGTCGCGCGAAAAAAAGTGGGTGGAGTCACGCGTTCTCATGTCGCAAGTCGATTGAAAAAACAATAGATATACGTTTATTTTTTACTACCGCAAGCCAGAAATCATGATGTGGGTGAGAGACGCAAAGAAGAATGTTTTGGAAAACGGTTTTCCTGTCGTTTCCAGTTTCTTGTATATGGTCCCAGGAGGTAGCAAAACAAAGGAACAATTTTTTTGCAACTCTTTATATTGTCGGCCCGCCAAAATGGTCAAACGCGCTCCGCTGAACTCAACGCTATGCGATTTTCATTCTGGTTTCCAAATTATTTCATTTAACGTGTAAATTCAACGTGAAATAAAATAATTTGGAAACCGAAATGAAATCCACGTAGTACTGAGTTCAGCGGAGCGCGTTTGATCATTTTGGCGGGTCAACAATAGTGGATTCGTAGCGGAGTGACAATTTTTTTCACGTTTTTGTGTCGAAAAAATGAAGAAATAACTGAAGAAATGAAGAGATTTTTCGTCTCCCAATTTCAGGTGAATTGTCACTCCGTCACGAATCCCTTATAAGAACACCCTTATTTTAAAAACATAAAAAATTTCAACGCGTTGTTTGCGTAATTTTAAAATTCAAATAAAAATGGGAGCGATTCACTTTATTTGCCATGCTATTTCTTTCATTGTCGTTTGAATTTTCAAAAGTACGCAAAAAACTGCGTTGCAGTTTTCTGTTTTCACAATAATAAGTAAGCATATGTCCAATTCAACAAAATAATGTCGATGCCCCCTATGAGATTTTAAGTGACCCCGAAGAGTATTCAGATGAATGCCCCCTATGAGTATAGTTGAAATGCCCCCTAAGAGATAACTGCGAATTCCCCCTAAGAGACGGTGCCCCCTTTGAGACTTTGCCCCCCTTTGAGCACGATGCCCCTGGGAGTATGGGCCCAAGTCGGAAAGGAGGAAACTGACTGGAATATTGAATGTAAAAATTATTTGACAATTTTCTATGTTCAGTTTTTCCGTTTTATACCGTATTTCCTCTAATTAAAGCGCATGCGCCTCTATTTTTCAACCTCTTCTCCAAATGGGCTTCTATTAGAGGTGCGCTTCAATTAGAGGGTGCGCTTCTATTTTTCAAACGTTTATTGCCGATTCTTGAAGAAAGCAAGTGCGCTCTACAAAACTTAGTACTTCGTGAATTTCATTTTGTCGCCAAATTATTTCATTTCACGTTGAATTGAAATAATTTGTCGATGAAAATGAAATCCACGAAGTACTAAGTTTCGTGGAGCGCACTTGCCTTTTTCGCGAATGGACAATATTTCTGAACACAGCAATATAAATCAACAAATAACAAAGAATATTTAAAAAATGCAAAGAAAAATTTTAGTTGTCGCTTTTGTCATGTTCTCCAAAATCCATCATTTCTAGAAAATCATTGACATCATCCATATCTCGTTCCTCTCGTCGACGCATCAAAAGCAGACTTCAGCGTATCATTGATTTTTTTTAAATTTATTATCGGCCTGCCAAAATGGTCAAACGCGCTCCGCTGAAATCAACGTTATCCATTTTCATTTTGATCACCAAATTATTTTATTTCCCGTGTAAATTCAACTTGAACTGAAATAATTTGGAAACCAAAATGAAAATCGCATAGCGTTGAGTTCAGCGGAGCGCGTTTGACCATTTTGCTGGCCGACAATATTTTTGCATACATTTTTGGTCAACATAAATTTTCTTGGCGGTACCGTCTTCGTTTATTTTTCTCTTCGATCGTCACTGAGTATTGAAAAGCAAAGGAAATTAAAATATTAAGCAAGGAAATTAAAATATTTAAGAACAACTGCAAAAAATCGAAAATAAACAGAAAAAAATCCGCAAAAACAGATGAAAAGAAAATAAACAGCCAGTGAGTGCGCCTCTATTAGAGGCTGCGCTTCAATTAGAGGGTGCGCCTCTATTTTTCGAAGTACCTCTCCGGGTGCGCCTTTATTAGAGGTGCGCTTCAATTAGAGGTGCGCTTATATTAGAGGAAATACGGTAATTTTTAAAGCAAATTCGTGAAGATTTTGGTAACTATTTTACAGTTATTAATTTATTGAAAGACAGTTGCCTCCCAGACATTTCATTTGTTCTATTTTTTTTTAGAAAATTTACGGATTTCCAACGACTGATTTGAATAATTGTCGTGACTGAATGAGATTCGTAAACTCCATCAAAAGACACGTAACATATCTCATGAGATTCATAAGTTTCCTCGTGAAAATTCACAAATCTCATTAGATAATTTACGAATTTTTTGAGGCAGTTCACGAATCTCATCCATCCACGATGATTATCCGAGTCGGTCGTCTGAGCTATTACAGACCAATCGGTGGTTTTTTTTTCACATTTTTACCAAGTTTCCAATTTAATTAAACAAAAAAACTTAATTTTCATGTGAACCGTTGATTTTGTCCATGTCGATTATTCAGCCGGCCTCGCGCTCCGCATTCTTGAAAAATTTCCTTTATTTGCAATTGTATTCTGAAATTAAAAAATATTTCTTTCATTTTATTCAGCCAAATTAAAAAAAAATAAATGTGAAGAAAGAGAAAAAATAACGAAAAAATATACGGATAATTTCATTTCGAAATTAATCTCAACGTTAAGATTTTTTTTTGTTGGCCGAAGAGAATCCTCGGCCCTCAGCCCTCTCAGTTTTAAAAAGTTTTTCAGCCTTAATGAAAGTTTTTTTCGCTATAAACAGGTGCGCAAAATGTAGGAAATTTAATTTTGAACAATCGTATCAGAAAACATTTGAGGTCGAACCGAAACATTTTGAGAAAGCCGGAAAAAACAGCGTTTGGTCGCCAATACGACATGGCCGTGGCCTGGAAAACTCCGTTACTGGTAGTGAAAAAAACGCCGTGCCGTGAACCAAGTCCCATTTCAAAAATCTGGATTGGACATTACAAAAAGATTCTGCTCCCGCTCATAAGGCAAAAGTCGTTCAAGCCTGGTGCTCAGCCAATTTTCCTCGTCGTCACCGGATTTGAATCCACTTTATTATTCTGTTTGGGGAGTTCTTCAGTCTAAGGTTAAAGCAAATCCACATCCCAATTTGGAGTCACTGAAGAAAAGTTTGGAGGATGAATGGGCCAAGCTATCTCCGGAATACCTCCGTGCCACAGTAGAGGCATTTCCGAAGAGATTCGAGTATGTTGTGAAGAACAGAGGCAACCACATCGAACAACTTTAATATTTTCTGGTTTATAATGGTTTCAATATATTATAGTTGAATTTTCATGTTGGTATTACTGCGTCGCGAGAACCAGTCAGAGCGGTCGTGCCTTGCAGCTGTGGTCTCACCGCGACCAGCGCGTATACGGTAGTTTGTTTACGAAAAAAAAAAACGAAAACAATGCAAAAACAGAATAAAATTAAAAAAGAATTTAAACAAACTACCGTATACGCGCTGGTCGCGGCGAGACCACAGCTGCAAGGCACGAGTGCTCTGACTGGTTTTCGCGACGCAGTAATACGAGTGTTTTTGCAAAGATTACACCACTTTAAATGTGTTACCATACTTTTGGCGCACCCTGTATTCATAATTTCTGCTCTCAAAACTTTCGAAGCAATTGGGAAAGTGCATCAGGTTTATGAGAAAATGAAGTTTACTTTAAAAATATGTCGAAATTTTCCGAATAACCTGATACATATTGTGTAAATGTTGTATTAAAAAATTATCAATTTCTGATTATGTTAGAGGAAATCCAATGATGTGTCAATTGTTGAGCACGAACTTCAAACTTCTTGATCCGCCTGAGTCATGTTACGATTCAACTTCTAAATTAAACATTATATAAAAAACAATGACTTTTTCATACATTCAGCAGCATGTTTGTAGACCTTTTTTGATGAGCGCCGTTCAGTGTTCCACGTTTTTGACGAGCTTTTGAACAACAAGTGTTTCCAAGAGCATTTCTTCTGATTACCCAATAATCTAGTAAGAGAACCGCTACTATAAGTGCAGCACAGGCAATAAACGACCAGATAGCCCACATTGGTACCTGAAAAAAAAAATGAATGAGTATGGTTCAAAAAATTCGACACCTCATCAAAAACGCAAAATGATGACTAGGTGTTGCCACTTTTAATTTTTGAATGTTTGGTAGGCACGCCATTTACCAATATAACGAGGAGTTCCCCAATGCGCTGACGCTCCTTACTTGTTTCTCCATGAGCTACCCGGTGAGCTAGTTTTTTTGTGAGGAACGTGAAGAACGAATATATTTTTTGTCTCTTCTGCCGCACTCGCGGCTACTGCCATCGTATGCTCTATAAATTAGCAAACAAAGTACGCCAAACTCTCTGAAAATGCGCCTCAGGTTTGGCGTACTTTGAGTTTGGCGTACTTTGTTTGCTAATTTATAGAGCATACGATGGCAGTAGCCGCGAGTGCGGCAGAAGAGACAAAAAATATATTCGTTCTTCACGTTCCTCACAAAAAAACTAGCTCACCGGGTAGCTCATGGAGAAACAAGTCAGTAAGTGTCGCCAAGGACAAGATGAACCCATCGAGACTACAACAGAGTGTGCTCCCTCGCTTCACGAGCCTACCAAGAAGAAGACCAAGCAGCAAATGAGATGAAGACACGGGACATCTTTTTAGATGGATAGGAGAACTCAATCCGGTACAATATCAAGGAGAAGAACTCAAAGAGAATCAGAGCGGTGCTTTTGACAAAAGCAAGAAAATTCTTCGAGATGACCGGGCCTCCGCATTGTCCTCAATGAAACATCGGACATCCATTTCCTTAACTCACTAAAGTTTTCGCGGCCATTGTGGTAAAGCCGCTAACATGTTTGAACATTAACCAAAAGGTTTCGGGATCAAGTTTTGTGGAGTTTTATGGAGCTAGACACACAAACAAAGAATATACTAATTCAAAATTTCCATATATATAGTCGGCGAATACATCATCAACCTCGCTCTACTGCAAAATGCCTGTAAAACAGTGTTGCACTGGCAAGATTAACTCGAATTCTATTTTTTATACTTCTTTTTAACGGAAACTGACGTATCCACGACGAATTGCAGGTAAAATTTGATTTTTCGCTTCGAAACAGGCGCACTACACACGGCGTGCTAGACCCTACGTAAAGGAATTCGCGCCATTTCGCATGTGCCTGTGTCTCGACAGTGGCATTCGGCCAAGTGTAGAAAAAAGTGTGCAAAAATGGAGACACAGAGACGCGAGAATTGGCGCTCGAAAATTTGATCTCGAAAAAGTTTTCTGAAACGTAGTCCCGAACACGCCGTGCTACACAGTTGAAAATTGAAAAGTGCCGTAGAGCGAGGCTGATGATGCATTCGCCGAGTATATTTAAGAACTATTAGTAAGTTTCCCACCCACGAGTGTCAGGGGACACCTCTCAGGACGTTTCCCTTTTCACTAACCAGAAAGACACTTACGCAGTATTTATACAGCAATTAATCTAGTTACACAACAAAACTGATTTTATTCTCGCCCTGGAATACTTGCTCTATGGGACAAACCACACTCAAATTCTGCGCACATGGGTCGAAGAGCAATCGTACTCAAAGATACCGTACCGAAAGATACCGTACTCAAATTTAGTATCCAAAGAGTAGTCGTACCCAAAGATCCATCGGACCCAAATATACCGTACCCAAAGTTACCGTACCCAAATTTGGTACCCAAAGAGTAGTCGTACCCAAAGATCCATCGTGCCCAAAGATACCGTACCCAAAGATCCATCGTACCCAAAGAAACCGTACCCAAATTTGGTACCCAAAGAGTAGCCGTACCCAAAGAGCAATCGTACCCAAAGATACCGTACCCAAAATTGGTACCCAAAGAGTAGCCGTACCCAAGATACCGTACCCAAAATTGGTACCCAAAGAGTAGCCGTACCCAAAGATCCATCGTACCCAAAGAGTCTGGGACCCAAAGATCCGGGACCCACTGAGTATTGGCCGTAGAAGGTTAATAGACAACACTTTATTTAAAAACGACTAAAAGGGGACGAGTACCTAGTTCCGATGTTTCTCTGGAAGGGGCTCTGTTTCCGTCGTTCTTCGCTCGCCCCCATTCGTTGACCCAGCAATTGAGGGAGCCCTTCTCCCGAAGGGAGAGGGGCCGTGGAAGCTGCGATGGAGGGAGTCATCTTGACCATGGTCGGATGAGCGGGGCAGTCGGTAGATGTGTAGTCGATTGTGTGTGTGTAGACTGCTGGTTCCTCTCGCTTTTATAGCGGCTTTCCGGATCATCCACGTCATCCACGTCATCGCGAGCACTGAGGGTTGGAAGTTAGGTCACGTCAATTTAGTCGGTTATTTGCGTGTCCTCACGGTCATTTTTTACGTGAATTTATAATTGGTTATTTATTAATGAGGTCGAGGAAGGAGAGTCTTCGAGTTCCACGACACCTTTAAAATGGGCGACCGGAGGGAGCTGGGAGGAAACATGTTTCGCGTTCAGGAACCCACTATTTTTCTGCGTTTGATATGATGTACTCTACTCAAAACATGCATGGATAATAAAGTTGATTTGATAGACACACGAAGAAAACAACAAATGCTTCAGCCTAGCTCTTTTTAATCGTCTTTGGAAGGGCAACACATATTTTTTGCATGGTAGTAAATGAGTTCAATGTTAGAAAAGGTAGTATTACTCTCGTCTCAGCTAATGCACATCCTTTTTCAAAAAATGGGAAAAACTCACGATTGATCTCGGCGTCTCGCCACGAATTGGCCAAGTTTGAATAAATGCCACAATATGAGAGAGTGTGAGAAAGAGGGAGGGATGAATAAAGGTGAGCAATGTGGTCTCTTGTTTTCGCTCACTCTCTCTCTTTGAATGTTATTTTTTCCATTTTTTGAAAAAGGATGTGCATTAGCTGAGACGAGAGTAATAAAAGAGATAATGTAGTAAATGAGACGCGGTAGTAAATGAGATGCGGTAGTAAAAGATAAAAGTAGTAAATGATCCGGTAGTAAAGGAGCCCCAGCGAGGTAATAATAAAAGAGGAGTAAATGAGTTGAATGTGAGAAAAAGTAGTAAAAGAGATAATTAAGTAAATGAGACAAAAGTAGTAAATGAGTTAAATTTTAAAAAATGTAGTAAATGAGACGCGGTAGTAAATGAAATTCGGTAGTAAAAGAGAAACGTAGTAAATGATCCGGTAATAAATGAGCATTTGCCAAACCAACGATAATGTGAAATTATTCGCGCTCCTTTTTTATTTTTACAGGGTGCGTCAAAATTACGTGCACTACTTCAAACGCGCATCATGACAAAAGTGGAAGTCCAAAACACATGAAAATCAACAGAAAGTTTATTCAATAGTTTAGAAATATAATGCCAAAAGATTATTTAATTCGGCCGTTTTTGGCGGCAATGACAGAACGAAGACGTCGTGGGTAAGATTCCACCGTGGCACGGAGGTACTCAATTTGTCCCATTCTTCGACAAAAGTCTTCTCTGAAAGCTTCCAGACTAGAATGGGGTCTTGCACATACTATATTTTGAAGTACTCTCCAGGTGGAGAAGTCGAGCGGATTTAGATCCGGACACGATACAGGCCATCTATCCATCTTTATGAAGGCCGGCAAGTGGGCTTTGCACCAGTCCTGGGTAAACTTTTCCGTGTGAGGAGACGATCCGTCTTCCTGGTATAGAAAAATGATGCAATAATGAAAATAAAAATTGAATATTGTGCGCACGAAAAGTGCATCAGCACGCGTTGCCATAGCGTGAAAGTTTAGTGCACGTAATTTTGACGCACCCTGTAGGCCTCATTGGGATGCGTTGCTTTTGTGCGCCCGGGCGCGTTTGCTCACTCCCTCCTCATGCACCAGAGAAAGTGTACCAAAACTATTATTGCGTCGCTAAAACCTGTCAGAGCAGAGCGCGCGACTCAGCTGTGGCAACGCATGCGAATCGGATGTTATTATTGTTTTGAAAAATTTGTCACCTGGCACTGGGGTATGAGGAAGGAGTGAGTAAGCGCGCCCGGACGCACACACGCAACGCATTCAAATGAGGCCCAAAAAATAAAAAATCGCGCGAAAAATTTCGCATTATCGGAGAGAAAAATCAACGCGCGCGAAATAATTTTGGATAGGATTTCGTAATTTTGTCGATGTTGCGTTGGTTTTTCTCTCCGATAATGCGAAATTTTTCGCGCGCCTTTTTTATTTTTTGGGCCTCATTTGGATGCGTTGCGTGTGTGCGTCCGGGCGCGTTTACTCACTCCGTCCTCAGACCCCAGTGACCTGGCCAGAAGCGCGAATTCAAAAAATAGGCTCCGCCTCCTCGCCGAAATATTTTTGCAACTCTACGCGCGCCAATTTGCAATCGCGGTGCACGCGATTTTATGCGTTGAATTTCCGTTAATTTATTAACAAATATCGATCGAAGACAATTAAAAACTCACTTTAAATCAACAGTTGCCGAATTCGCTTTAAAATAACAATTTTTGAAAGGTTTCCGGGAGAAATTGAAAGGCACTGGACAAAAATTCGACGCAGAAAATCGCGCGCACCGCGATTGCAAATTGGCGCGCGCAGAATTGCAAAAATATTTCGGCGAGGAGGCGGAGCCTATTTTTTGAATTCGCGCCTCTCGCCAGGTGACAAATTTTTTAAAACAATAATACTCTACTGTGACTCGGCTGTCGACCCACTTTTCGCGGCGAGACCACAGCCGAGTCGCACGCTCCGCTCTGCCAGGTTTTTGCGACGCGTTAATAGATCCCGATAGTAGCAGTTTTTTGGACTTGACCTGCGTTTTTGCGAATGTTGATTGGACAAAGTTAACTAAAGTCTTGAACAATTTTAAAGTTTGGAGAAACGTTAAAAAGGCTTTTAAATACTCACACTCTTCGGTGAATGAAGAATTTAACGCCCTGAACCAGAAAATGAGTTGTTTTTTGCATTGAATTTTATGAAAAAGGTGGGAAATATCATCGAAATTATTGTCGACCCGCCATGACAGTAAAACGCGCTCCGCTGAACTTAAATAATACTTTTGCCATTTTGGTTTTCAAATTATTTTTTTACGTTTAATTTATACAAAAAATGAGATATTAAAAAAAAAAAATCACAATACGGCCCCAGAATGAAAATCGCATAGCGTTGAGTTCAGCGGAGCGCGTTTGCTCGTCTTGACCGACTGAGAATACAAAGTTAGCAAAAAAATACGCACTTGAATACTCAAAAACTACCCTGAATCGTAGTTTTTGAGTTTTCAAGTGCACCTTTTTTTCTAGATTTGGCAGAACGCCACTGTCGAGACACAGACACATGCAAAACGGTGCGAATTCTTTTACGTAGGGCCTAGCACGCCGTGGTAAGCAGTTTTTGCTCAGAGAGAATAAGTAAAACTTGGGTTAAGGCTTGAAACCTAATTTTTGTATTTGCGCTTCTGACGAGGTAACAAGTTACTCCGGCAAGCTCGCTTCGAACAGTATTGGAGATAACGTCGTGAACATATAATTCTTGATCATCAAATTGACCACTTTGATAGGCATTCATCCTTAGATTGAAGTTGTTCTGTAATTAATAACAAAAAAAAATAAAACTGATAACGACATAATTGCTTTATGTATTTTTTTGATAATACACGGTGTCCAGGATATGAAATGTGGGCGGAGCCTAATTTTCTGGCGCTTGTTTTTCTTTCAGTATTGTGAAAACAAAAAAATTGCAACGCGGTGTTTGCGTACTTTTAAAATTCAAACAAAAATGGGAACAAATCTCTTCATTTCCCATGTTATTTCTTTCATTGCCGTTTGAATTTCAAAAGTACGCAAACACCGCGTTGCAATTTTTTTGTTTTCACAATAAAACCTGTTTCTCTTTGTAAAATGTATGTATTGTATCTTTTAATACCATAAAATTGCCCAAACTTCGATTTTCGTAAAGATTTATCCTGCAAAAACATCAAAAAACTGAAAACGATTATTTCGAAATAGCTATCGCGTGCTACCTTTGCACCAAGATTCTGCAATGTCTGCCCCGGTGTTGGGGGAACATTGCAGAAGATCGGCACTATTTTTGCATAGCGTCTGTGCAAAAATCGCACCGATGCTATGCAATTATTGTGCGCTTTTCTGAATCCTTGCATTGCTCACTTTTATTTTACTGTTATTGATTGAAAACTTATATTTATTTTTTCAAATAGGGAAAACAGAAATTAACAAAGTAGTGAAAAATGGGAAAAAATTAAAACTAAAAATTTAATTTATTATAAGATGGTTGGTGTTGTTGCCGTAGTTGATGCCACAAGTTGATGGATTTCCGACTTACGACTTCAGCTCATTTTTTGAATTCCGACTTCCGTTTTAGAGATTTTCACTTCCGTACAACTCTGGTCTATGGCCATCCTCGACGAATCTGGAATTTTTTTTGAATAAGAATTGACTCGAGTTGTGAAACGTGGAAAGGAGTTAATAAAAGCAATCGGAATATGCATCCTATAAAATATTCGCCACGGCGGGGGTTGTGGAGTTCGGTGGGGGAGTTCGCGATGTATTAAAACTAAAAATTGGGCTGGTCTTATTACTGCGTCGCGAAAAGCAGTCAGAGCGGAGCGCTGTGGTCTCGCCACGAAAAGTGGTGGTCACAGCCGAGTCACAGCAGCGTCGCGCACCTTGCCACAGCAGCGTCGCGCGCTCTGCTCTGACAGGTTTTCGCGACGCAGTAATACCAAAATTTGGAGCCGATACGATAAGCGCAAAAATAAGTTTTCCTCGTTTTCAAAAGCGTTTTCAAGTGAGTTGCGACATCAACACGTGAAACTCCGCTAACTTTTTTCACCCGAACAATAATGTTTATTGTCAGCCTGCCAAAATGGTCCAACGCGCTCCGCTGAACTTAACGATATGCGATTTTCATTTTCGTTTCCAAATTATTAAATTTCACGTTGAATTTATACGTGAAATGAAATAAATTGGGGACCAAAATGAAAATCGCATAGCGTTGAGTTCAGCGGAGCGCGTTTTACCATTTTGGCGGGCCGACAATGGTGAATTTTGAACTTTTAGCGTTGATGTCGCAACTCGATTGAAAACATAATACCACTTTCTCAAAAAATTGAAACGTACCAAATTTCACTCTCAATACAAATGAAACATTCTTTTGCACACAAAAAATTAAACAAAAATTTTTTTCGCGCTAATCGAAGCCTCTCCAAATCAAAGAAATACTAGCTAACTATTATGTGTTCACGAACGAGGTTCGCAAACGACGCTCCGATGTTCCGCAGTTTATCACTGCGGTCTCGCAGCGAATAGTGCGGAACAGTGGAAAAATTGCGGAACATCGGAGCGTCGTTTGCAAACCTCGTTCGTGAACACATAATATTCGGCCAATTACCGAAAACTGTCTTTCCGTGGCAAATACATAACATAAAAATATTTAAGCTGACGCAGATTTCTAAATTAATAATCCAATAATGAACAAAACAATCAGAAACTAAAAAAATACTGGACATGCTATACAGAAAAAATTTTGCAAATTTCGCGCAGATGTTTCTGTGTCCACCACGAAAATAGTGTAGACGCAGACTGCGATGGAACGCGCTCTGCTTGAAAGTTGGTGCAAACTTTGCAGGAAATCTGTACAATGTTTGCCATAGCGTCAAAGCTGGCACTATGTTTGCAGGGCGTTTGCACAATGTTTGCAACGGTCTCAATACCGGTGCTAAGTGCTAAAACCGCTCATTTTTTGTCCAAACTTTGCATGGTGTTAAGAATTCGCACAATGTTTGCAGGGAATTTGCACAATGTTTGAAATCGCCTCAAAGTTGGTGCAAAGGTAGCACGCGATAACCGAGAGTGGCTGAACCAAATTCGACGTTTTTAGGCTTAAAAATTTCTAAAGATCGCAGCTATAATTCCGTTAGAGCACACGTGGGAAAAATTAAGAATTTATGCTTTTTCCCGAAAAAAATAAAAAAATTCGTCAAAATTTGAATTTCGCGCGAAAAAATACAGTGGGGCGCATTTGCTCGGCTCCGCCCACTTTTCAAATCCTGGACACCGTGTAATATGTTTTATATGAGGTATTATCCATCTCTGACAAGTGAGTGGGTGTGAGAGTTCGTTCCACCGCTCGCACACTGAACGTGCACTGCGGACGGACTTTCCCGCATTTCGCTTCGCGTCTCTCAATTTCCCATGTAGAAATAGCGTTAATAGCCGTTGGCCGAGCGCTGCATGGCCTAGGTTCCAATAGGGTCCCGGTGGAACTTTCAGACATTGATAATAAGCTGCGACGTTTGCCCGAAAATGCCTAATGTTATTTTGAAAACAAAAAAATTGCAACGCGTTGTTTGCGTACTTGTAAAATTCAAACGAAAATGGGAACATCTCTTTATTTGCCATGCTATTTCTTTCATTGCCTTTTGAAGTTTCAAAAGTACGCAAACACCACGTTGAATTTTTTTTTCGGCCTTCACAATATGGTTCTCTACGGAGGCGGCGATTGTTTGCCCAATAATCCACGGGTACATCAATTTGGGGATAGAAAGGGGTACAATTGATTTTGTTGTACAAATATTGTGATGCAGGGTTCTTTCATCAGTTTTTGCCTTGCTTTTTATTTGAAAAAAATTGAATAAGCTAAAATCTAGTAAAATAAAGAAACAACAACACAAAAAAATTTTTTCAGGCGGTAGCTAGGGGGTACGACAGAATAGAAATAGGCGAAATAGAAATGCTACAAAATAGAATTGCTACAAAAAAGAACTGGAAAAAATAGAACGGCTACAAAA